>JAECUM010025179.1:0-46132 GCA_016617855.1 Megalonaias nervosa | reverse complement strand
AACATTTTATTAAAGTGAGACCAGGTAATGACATACATCCCATTTGTTATCTGATTTGAATGATGTATGCATGACACTTTACCTTTTTCCTCAGGTGGATATGGTTATATGGTCATAATATATATTCAAATGAAAGATTAAGCTGTTGGATCATTCTGATTGGGCTATGTACAACCTAGCATTGTGAGCCTTTATCCATATATCCAAAGTCACTTTTATGCAATTACCATTAACAGGTGTTTACAGTGTCGAGTATTTAGTTTGGTGAAAGATTCTACACCTACCTTGATACAGGTCTCCAATAGCTCTTCTTGCTTCACAAGGACAAGACGGTTTATACAGAGAAATGCCAGAACTCTTGAAGTCTCTTCTCCTGTGCTCCACACCCCAATTACTTTCTGGAAATTGGACAAAACTTCAGAATAAAGAGGATCTCAAATACATTCTCACTTTTTACATTTAGTTTGAAATAAGCACAACTGTAAAATTCTATTTATCACATGACCTGACATATTTTAACATAAATTCTTTTGCCACTGTACAGTAGAACCTGTCTTGAAAGACACCCCTTCTGCCAAAAAATAATGATCTCTCCAGACAGGTGGTCTCTCGTAACAGGTCATAACACTACATAATCAATAAATCTATGCATGGAGATTCTGGTCTCTCAAAACAGGTGGTCTCTCAAGACAGGTTTTACAGTATTCATTTAAGCCAATAAATTTGATGAGATTCTTCAAGTTTTATTGTTTATTGTAATGTTATGATAATGCACTTACCTAGAATGATGTCATCATCATGATGTCATATTTCATTATTTAACAAACTGACAAATTAAAATGGTAAATACAGCATGACCCTGCTATAAAACAGTGGTTGGCATCCATGGAACCCAACTGTGTTATAAACCGAACTGTGTTATAACCAACCAAGTCAGTTAGCTAAAGAAAATGATGCATGTACCAAAAAATGGCCTGGGGGGAGGGGGTGTAATAAAAGCAGGTGCAAAAATATGTGCTTTTGATTAAATGAAGACAAACTAGTATGAAATGCACTTGTATATCGACAACTTACAGTTGTGTAATACAATCCATGATTCGTTAAGTACTGAACATGTGAAAAATCCATGGATTCGAGTATAGATCACATGTTATAAAATTCAAGTATCATTCACATCCTGTTAGAAAACACAAACATCACATATATAAAAACAAATGGTAGTCCTCATTTGATCTGTATCTGATTGACTCTAAACAATTCACTAGGATAATGTCATCAGTAGCACATGGCTATAGCTGTTTACAAGCTACAAGTAGATGTACTTAAATTGGCTTAGATTTTGGTCAGCTGGAGATGGCTATCATCTTGCCAATGCTACCCAGGGGAAGACGCTATTCATAGGGAAGTGAAACAGTTTAACAAATATCATTTTGAGATACCCTATCTTGAACTAACTTGAACACCAGATAACTATGGCATAAAATGATTGGAAATTTAATTTGCATTTATACCACTGTTGGTAGTGATCATAAGCTTAAACTTTTTTCCTGCAAAAAGGAAATTTTCATGCCACAATAAATGAGTTCCAGTCACTTTAGAAAATGCAACAATCCATCAGATTCCCTTGAACTGCTTTTGTTTAAGTTTGATGCTGACTTCCTTTGATGAAAGGTTCTTTGTTTTTGTTGAAAATTGTAGTTAGCTTTCTTTGATGAAGGGTGAATGTGTTGTTTAAGCCACAGTTAAAGGACTGCTTATGAGCACCAAACAAATACCAATTTCTTATTGTGGCAGCAACATCAAATAATTGTAGAACAGTGACTGCGACTGGTATTTTTTCATTTGCTTAGTATTTGTACAGAACGATATGTGCTACAAGGGTAATCAGTTTTCTTTAAAGGTTCAGCAAAACTATTTTTTTTTTTGTATATTTAACAAAAAAGGAATTAGCCGTCATTTGGTCCATTATAGCAGTTACTGTTTCTGCCTTCAGAGGTTGATTGATCATAGCTAGTCCCAGTAGCATGACCACTGAAGTGTATAACAACATATAGTACTCAGGCTAGATGTCAGCATAAGCGGATTATGATATAATAATGCACTGCTATAATGGTTTGTCAATACGAACAAAGAATTTGTTTATGTAAAAACTGATTTTAAATCAAGTTTGTGGCTTCCTTTCATGATGCCTCTGAATTTCTCCACTCCAAGAAACAAGTTTAAAAGAGCCAACAATGACTCAAAAAATAAAATTGCAAGATGGTATATTTTGTTGCCAATAAGGAAAAAAAATCACAATCTGCAACATTGCAAAGTCCATCGCAATTCCTGAATAAACTTTTTACACATTATTTTTTGTACTTTTAAGAAGAAACAAATATTTTTTCATGTACAAAAAATACATTTATATGCAATTTCAGGAGCCACATCATGATCTTCTTTTATTAGAATTCATATATGATCTATCCCCCAAAACAATAATAAACTTTTTACAATTAATTTCATACTTTTAAGATAGAAAAAAAATTGTGTGTACGAGAAAAATATATGTATATGAAATTTCAGGAGCCATGCCACGATTATGTTATAACAAAATTCATGTTATTTGGTTACATTGTATTATTTATTGATGTCAGTGCAAATAATATGGGCACAAATATGCATGTTCATGTTATATGCAACTATCTTACATGTTTTATACATGTCTTAGAAATCAGTGCAATTGTAGAGTTTACTAAGTTATTTTTTGCTAATATAAAACTATTTTAAAATCAATCTAAGGTATATTCTGGAAACCTGTAACTTACAGTATATAATCATTTATAAGTGGAGTCCAACTGCAAACCACATAGGTCAAGATCTATCATCACATAATGAGCTGGCAGACCTGGATCTATACATTTTTCTTGAGTAATAAAATTGAACAAAATGACATAGACCATGAATTCCTCATACATTATATGATGGCAGATCAAGTTCTATGTTGTTTGCAGTTGGACTTGACATATAAGTGCATACAGACTGTACTCTCCTGTGGTGATATCATTGACATATGTGAAATATAAAAAATATAGAAGTAAACATTATACTATGAGTCTTATGTAATAAAATATCGTAGATTTAATAACAAAGAACTCAATTTTGATGCAACAACTGAACTTTTAAACAACCAAAACAAAAACACATTGTATTTCATTCCTAGAGTTCAATAAAGCTATCTGATAAATCAAAATTGTTTCTGCATCTGGTTAAAAATATTAGCTTTTACATGTGTCCGTTTTATTTTCACCCTTTTAAAAAGATAATTAAAAAGTATTTTATGATGTCACAATGCACATGCACATGTATACGGTATCTGGTAGGCATAATTTTCACTCACTGCCTTAAATCCATATGTTATGAGGAAAGAAAGGATAGAGAAAATGTGAAAGAAAATTTTTTAAATAAATTGTTTCTCCGAGACTACTTACCCAAGCACATTACGTTAGGAATATTAGCCTGCTACCTCGCGAATCCAACCCTACTAAAAGACAAAAATCATCTTATCCTATTTTTAGATGGATAAAGGGCAGTAACTCTTGCCCATTACCTCCCCTTGATACCACCAGGTGTCGCCAGTTTTTAGCTAAGCGAGACATTAATGTTGATGCCTGCATGGCGAGGTGGTTGGGAGGGTTTTTAAGTAATGTGATTAGGTAAGTATTCTCGAAGAAACATAATTTACTTTAAAAATTTGCTTTCTCCTTCAAATACATTCCTCAAAAACATTAAGTTACAAGAATAAGTAATAGGAGGAGGGGATGATAAGCATCCAGTCTCTACCTCAGGTATCCTTCTGGAGATGAGTGGCTGGATTCCCCATATGAAAGATAACCCATTCTCCTAATGACCCAATAAACACAGCACGAGATCCCTTGATCTGGGACTCGTATATATGGCTGTGAAGATGAAGTTGAGATCTTCTCACCTACCAAAATTTTCACTGGTGAATCCAGTAAAGCTAATGGGTTGAGTTGATTGGTCTAGTTGGGTCTGTGTGGCCATCTGAGCATGCTGCCACTGGCCCTACCAGAACCAACATTTGTCTCTGCAATGCTAAATCTCTGAGGTAAAAACTCTGCATGCCAAGCAACAGCTTCTGTGTCTCGGATCGAAAGATTGCGTTCGAAAGCAAGGCTTGCAGAAATGGCTCTAATCTCATGAGCTGACTCTGATCTTAAGAGATCTCAGAGTATGCAGAGCATATAACCCACTTAAACCAAAAAGCAACGGCTTAAGGGGTGATGCCTTGTCTTCCAGCCTTGACCATGAGGAAGTGACGTTTGCACATGCCATGACTTGTCTGTGTATGTCTCAAGTAGTGCTTGAGGGTGCAGATGTAAGGCTACTCTTGATCTGCTGACATGTAAGAGTACACCAAATGTATAACCCACTTCAGCCAGGAATAAAGGGCATGAAGTGTGATATCATGTGTTCTACCTCACAGAGATTGCTAGGAAATTCAGAGCAGTAAGCTTCGTGAGAAGAAATGTTGCTCATGCCATGACTTGTCTCTGTGAGTCTCAAGTAGTGCTTGAAGGCGCAGACAGGATCTTGCATGGCTGCTGCTCTCAACTTGTCTATGGAAAAGAGAGGACGAATGACCAATCGTCGGTTACCAATGGATAGCAACAGATTCTTGGCAACTAGGCCTGGTTGTGTAAGGAGGAATACCAAACGATCCGAAGTGAACAGTTTGGGTCAACTTAAAGGGCATGTAGCTCACTGACCCTGCAGGTGAACTCTAAAGCTATCAGGAAGCATGTCCTGTATGATAGGAACTGTAGCAAAGCATGAGTGAGAGGTTCAAACTTGCTTGAATTGAGCCAAATTAGAACCCAAGACAAATTCCATTTTGGAAACAACGTAATGGATATTGGTTGCTGGAGATCCAAATTTTCTAACAGATCTGAGAGATCTTTATCATGTCCAATGCCACATCCGCCATGATGTTGAAATGTATCAGAGGTCATAGATCCCTGAGAGTGTGAACTGAATCTTGCATGGCAGCTGTTCTCAAACTAGCTGTGGAAGAAAGCAGGGACACTGGTTGACTACCAACAGACATTAATCTGTTCTGGGCTACGAATCCCGATGGTATCATGAGAACCACCGAACCCTCCGATCTGAACTCAAGAGAACATAATGGGGGATGCAACCCTGCATGCTGAAGCCAATGCTGCCAGTAAACATGTTCTATATGATAGTGACTTTAGTGATGTGTAGGCTAGAAGTTCGAATTGCTTTGAATCTAGCCATGTAAAAACAAAAAACAAAAAACAATTGGATCCCTTTGGAGACAAATAAGAGATATTGGTCAAGAAGACCAATATTGTCTAATAGATCCGATAGGTCTCTTTTCCCCTCCTCAAATATGTTGTCATGATGCCAGAATGTGTCCAATATCATAACGCGGTAGCCTTTGGTAGTGATTGGGGTCTGACTGTATCTCCTTCAGTTGAGGAGAGAAGCATGCAGATGGGTGATATACATGGTTACTCTCAAGATTCTCTCCACAAATGAAAGTTTGAATTGTCTGACTCGCAAGGCTGTCCTGGCAAAATTGAGCATTTAGAAGAAGAAGGTGGTCAATTCAGGTTGGCTGGAATCTTCCTGGGTGTATTATCATTGGGAAAATAGTTCGGTGATAAAGGGCTTGTGCCCTGCAAGTAAGATATCTAAGTCTTCTTGCCATTCTGACCCCATAATTGTAGTACTGTAGGAGGGGTGGCAGAGGCCCACAACCCCTCCCAGATGGCTGAGAGTGCATCTCACTGCCCAAACTGCTGTGTCTGGAACAGGGGAGTCAAAGGTGGGTAGATGTTGATTCCACCTCGTCGTCAAGCTGTCAATCATCGGATGCCCTTGAAGTGTGTGAATCCGAGTGATGACCAATTGATGGAGGGGCCATTCCAGGATATAACCTACTCTGGATTGATTCTCGGTGAAGCCAATGATGCAGCCAGAAGGTGTCCAAATTGTATGTTGATATGGAGACTGTTGCACCCATGTAGAAAATGCCAAATCAGAACACTGGACAAGCGGTCTGGTACCTGTTTGAGGACACAGGTCACCATCACAGTGTTGTCGGATCAAAAGAAAACCATTTCGCCCCAGGATCAATCTTTACAGAAATGAAAGGTATTCATGACAGCCTTCCTTTCTAGGATATTGATGAGTAGAGGCCATTCTCCAGGTGTTGCTAACAGTAGTGAAGGTCAGCAACATATGGGTACTCCCACCATGTGCACTGGTGGCAGTACATTACATTATTTCCGACTGGGGTTCTTCAGCCGATTTCAATGGTCAGCAGGGCTGGATTGCCCCAGTGACATGGGAATGATTGAATTTTGGGGGTGATTATGACTGCTTGATTAAGAGGACAGAAAACGGGGCACCAAAGTGCTGGCAAGGCCTGTATTAATGAGATGTCCAAGCGGGTCAAGACCACTGCCATATAATAGCTGAGGAGTTGCAAGAATTCTTCCGATGAAATCAAAGTCTAGATGGAAATGGACTCGACAAGTTCAACGATTCTGGGAGCGCAAACACAAGGGGACGTGCCAGATTCCAGTTGGTTAAAAAGTCTGGATGAAATTCTGGGATGTATGGAGTCTGGCTTTCCCAGTTCGTGAAAAGGCCTAGATGTTCTAGCAGAGAAGGGAGATCATTCCACCTTGGAGTAGGGAGAACTTACCATGTGTTTCTTTGAGATGCTGCCCATGCATGCCACCGTTGATATAGATGATGCCCGGAACAGGGAGACTGGCAAAATCCTTAGTGTGAGTGAAAGCCAGGTTGATGAGGGCCAAAGGGATGAACAGTGAGTTGATAACGGTGTGGTGGAAAATGGAAACTAGTAATAGAAGGGGTTATACATGGTACTATACATGTCAGATTGAGACTAAACTGCATACTCGCCCCATCTGACAGAGAGGCAGAATGAAATCGCCTTCCTCATCTTGAATAGGGTGAGGAGACTCCAGTCGATGATCGGCCTCCAACTGCTTTCCAAAAGCAACAGTCTTGAGTAACTCACTGGGGAATGTGTCCTTAGCACAAGCTCCCATGCCTTTTATGAGAAACTGTATCCTCTGTTATTGAATGGCATCCATTTCCTGATCTGATGGTGCATCACATGGAGAGGTGAGCAGATTACTGATGAACGAAACCCAAAGCCAATCCAACTGACCTGGATCAGCCCCCCCCCACAAACCTTCTGAGGGAACATGGAGGTCCAGTGAGCCCAAATCGGTGTCATACAGCCACTGTACTATTGCATGATAGGGGTCAATGTGGGTGCACATGTGACTATAGATGACTCATCACCCTTACTGTGCACTGGGTTCTCATATGGCTCTGCTTCAAGCTCAGCATAAGTCATGCAAGGTGGCCTTGACGATTCAGCTCAATCATATCTGTGCAGACATGAGTTCTCCCTCGAGTACAAGCCATGAGTGCTCTAATATCCAGCATCGATGGTAAAAGACAGCACTGCTGGCATCACCACACTGCCAGCCTTTCCGGCACTGCTGGCATCGCCATCCATACCCGCACTGTTGGTATCTCTGGCCTTTCCTGTACTGTCGGCATTGCAGCACTACCGGCCTTTCCAGCACAGTCGCTGCATATATATTGGTCTGGCATGCACATGTGCCGACCGCTCCAAATCGCTGCTCATCAAAATCACTGGTGAAATAATGATATGTTGCTGGCTGCCCAGCTAGATGGACGGATCTATCACTAAGAGCCCCGTAAACATTGTGTAGTTGGCCCATTCTGGCCAAGAGGTCTCCAAGCTGGGACAGCTGGACTGCTGGTAATGTTGGGGCGACTGCCAGTGTTAGCTGGACAGCTGGTTGTTGTTTTAGGGTTTAACGCCATTTTTCAGCACAAGATCAGTACAAATGGTGGAGGAAGAACCCAGGAAAACCCCAGAAAGAACCACCGACCCACGAGAAGCTACTGGCAAGCTTTCTCACATACCCACATTGGCCGAATCCGTGACTTGAACCCACACAAACAGAGGTGAGATGGCAGTGATCCGTAACGGTGAGCACTTTAGACCACTTGGGGCCCTCCTGCACAGCTGGTGTCAGTGCAGCAGTATTATTATTATTATTTGGGTCAGTTGATAGATCGTTAATCCCATGCATCCTGACTTACCAGCCTGAAGGCCATGCTTTGACATATGTGGAGGCTTACCCCATCTGGACTGCCTAAAAATGGGGAATATTCCCCTAATGTTTTGCTCAGATTGATGAGAGTGCAGCTTCAATTGCTGTACCGACTGATGCATCTTATCCAATGACACAGATGGTCCCCTCATGTATCCTCTCCATCCCCTGACGTAATGGTATGTGCTGGTACTGTAAAATTAACTTTAGCTGAGGGAGTGGGGGATTCCTGCAACCCCTACAAGGTTTGCCATTGAGGCTGATTTGGGGTCGAGACTAAGGATGTCAGAAGTATCCTGCCATGACCTCGACCTTGTCTCTTTCCCCTTTGCCACTTTCTGAAGTACAGCAGTGCATGTGTTTTCAGGCCAAACAATGCATATTTAGCTCCTTCCCTTCAATGCTGAACAGGGCTATCTTTGTTCATGTGAATGTCATGCGTGTAGTAAACATTCCTCCTGAAACAATACAAGATGAGAGAAAATAAAGCATAGATTAGCGAATTATTAAGTGACTAACTAGCTAATAGTATAAATCATCTAACTCGGCAGCCCAGACTACATATTGACTCTGCATATCAGAAACAATGTATAAATAACATAACAAAGCAGGAGTCATGGTGGACTTCATGCTTTGAAATTGCATATAGATCGATTAAATAAATATTCTGCGGAAATGACACAAACTAAAGCAGAATCTAGTAATGGGCTGAAATTACTAGGTCACTAAAACACTGCCATTACTAACAGACCCATAAACATGTCATATCATAAATGTCAGTCTTATTTTAAGCTTAAGCACAATGCATAGTTAATAGAGAAGGGACAATGTGTACATGCTGTAAACCAAACCAGAGTCATGGTAGGCTACCATGCTCTGATACAAGAAACACACCAAAGAAGAAACTAGTAATATGTTGAAATTACTAAGTCACTGAAACAAAACACCGTCGTAAACACGCTATAGTCACTGCGTAACAGAAACCATGCATATATAACATAAAGAAAACAGGAGTCATGGTAAACTTAGATGCTCTGAAGTGGCCTTTAGAATGTTTAATTGATATATGCTGAAATGACACAAGACACGTAAAGTAAAGCCGAAACTAGTAATGTGCTGAAATTACTAGGTCACTAAAAACACTGTCATAACAGATCGGTGAATCGTAATATCAGAGACCTATGACCCCATTTAAAACATATGCTGCATGATTGGTTAATTATAATTCTATCAAAACAGCATGAAATATGAATAAATTAAGCATAATTATCAAGCAGCACTTCAGAATTTCGCTATTAAGAGCTCCGTAGCAGATGGAGTAAGCAAATAAAGACAAATGTATGCTAACCCGTAATGACCTTGTGTAAGGTCAATGATAGCATGATGGGATGGTGGTCCTACAAGACAAAGCCCCAACAAGTGACACATCTCTCAAAATATTGGCAGAAATTGTAAAATTCTGCATACAACCTGCAGTAGATTGATAAATCCGCACTATAAAAGCAAAATGAACATTGGATGGGTCCATAGGAACACAAAAAAAGGGCTGGATAGTCGGAGGCTATTGCACTGCGTGTGTCTTAGCACACAGCAAAGCTAAAAACTGGTGACACCTGGTGGTATCAAGGTAATGGGCAACAGCTACTGCCCATTGTCTATCTAACTATAGACAGGATAAGACGATTTTCGTCTTTTAGCAGGGCTGGATTCCAGAGGTAGCAAGCTAATATTTCTAATGTAATGTGATTGGGGAATGTATTCAAAGGAGAAAGCCTAAGGTTTCAAACACTGTCATTACTGAAAATGAAAGCAAGAATAATAAATGATACAAGTATATGAAAACTAGATTTAAAACTTATTCAAATCGATTCTTCATTCAAGTGAAACTGTTATAACAAAATTTAAATCCTCATGAAAGTATGTCTCATTTTATCTTTGCTTTCTTAATTCCAATGAACAACATGATTGTAAAATACTAAAACTATTGTGTTAAGTACAATTACTAATGAAACACTGTGTATATAAACTAATTACTAATAAAACAATGTGTATGTACACAAATTACTAATGAAACAGTGTACATACACTAATTACTAATGAAACACTGTGTATGTACACTAATTACTAATGAAACACTGTATGTACACTAATTGCTAATGAAACACTGGGTATGTGCACTAATTACTAATGAAACAATGTGTATGTGCACTAATTACAGCTGAGCATTGAAACTCATACGTCACTGATTTTTAGAAAAGCCACTGAATCAACATTGCATAACTCAATTTTCCTGGAATGCACAAATGCTAGTCGGGTCAATAATCCTAGAATGTTTAATTAAACAGGTCTTGGATAACTGGGCAAAATCTCTTACACACTGTCAACTGGCTTCACTGACAATGTTTTATGTGAAGTTTAGTGGTTGAAATTGATTCCTACATGAGGCTAGCCTCAAACAAAGGAGTGATTCCATTGTTTTTTCAATTTAGTTAGAATCTTCACACTTTCATGTTAAAGTTCACACTTTCACACATATCAAATGCTTGCTAACTGTATTGAGCTCTATTTAATCTGTATGGATCAGTTACTGTATTAATCTATATGGATCAATTACTGTATCTAATTTATATGGATGAATCACTGTGTTCAATCTATCTTGATTGCTTTTGTCAGTTAGTACCATCTTCTGCACATGAATGACTATCCATGGCAGCCAATATAATTGATACAGGAAAATTCCAGAATAAAACCAGGACAACGACCAGATGCTACAGGCAAGCTTTCTTGCATACTTACGCTGGACAGTCCAGAGACTTAAACTGACACATAAATGGATCTGTTGAAGCGATCACCAGAGACCACTTGGCCTCATGGTGCCCACCAATCTGTATTCATTAAATACTACAAACCACTATGTTTTACAAGCTAGAAATATTTGCAAAGAAAGAAATACAAGAAAAATAAATTTGCAAAAACTTTTGTTTATGTTATCAAGTACATAGCTATTACAAGTTGTATGTTGCCAATTATCCACTGAAAAATGTGTTTGTCACAAATTACATGCAACATATTTTGAATTTCTGAAACTGACTGAGTCTACACTATGACTCATACTACCTTCATCATGAGTTTGGTTAGCTTGGGAAAGCAAGCGTAGTATCCCACCATCCTGTGGATGTGTTTCAGTATGACATTCACCATGCTTGCATCTGACAGCTGGGTCATCAACTAAAAGGGAAATTAAAAACAATATATGGTGGGATCCACTCAACATGAGCTGTATTAAAACACCAGCCTTCTAAATATCAATCAATGAAATGTCCCCTGCAATCTTTTTATATGTATTTTTCTCAAATAAGTATGAATTGCTTTTTATGAAAACCTGACTTCAGATAAGCAGAGTGTTTCTCGTGTGCAGGTCTCTAATTAAGCTGTAACACAACTGAACAATGGAAAAGTGCTGTTACAATCAATGTTTGTCGAAACAAGTTCCATATGACTTGTTCATGCTAAGAGAGGCAATCATCTTATTATTTCTTGAATAACTCAGAAGTGCTTTGTTAAATAAACTAAACCATTACTTCACTCACAGTTGATTATTCAGTATAGAGACATCAAACAAGAGACAGAAATTAAAAATTTCTCTAACAGTTATAAACAGATGTCAATAAGACCATGGATGAATGTCAAAATTTAAAACTATCATTATAAATATTTATTTTCAACCAAGTGCATTATCAACATTATTTTTCTTTTAGTTGACAACAGATAGCAAATGCAAGTACATTTGTATGTTAGGTTGACAAAGTTTTCTAAATATGGCTAACAGTCCTAAAACATTCAGTTTTCTTAAAGGCATTAAAGCATTACTTCAGACTCAACAGATTCAAATTAGAATACTATATATTTATTAGGCATAAAATATATTTAGTGATTTTGATAAAAACTCCTAAATTGATTACATGTTATTTTATATCCAACAACATGGTCATGTTCAGTTACATTGTTTTACTAATAGCCATCTCAAAAACTAACAACACCTGTTTAGCACAAAAAGTGAATACTACAAAATAATTAACTTGCTCTCTTGATTTTTTGTTAAATAAAGCCAAAATAGATCATTTTGAAACTAAAAGATAACTTTTATTCATGAGCATCTATCTTCATGAATTTAATGGTTGCAATAAGCACAAATGTAAATACCTACATAACATTTATTTCCTTAAATGCCACTTCTCTCACAAAGTGTTCATTATAAGCTGTGCCACTGAAACTTATTTTTAATCCTTGCCACAATAAGGTTGATTTTACAGCACCCCTAGGGCACACAGAAAAAGGTCCCAGAAAATAAGGATTGCTGGAGATGATTATACGGCACCCACAGGGCACACAGAAAAAGGTCCCATGAAATAAAAAATTGCTGTACATGATTTTAGACTGTCTGAATCAAAAGCACTCAAAGATGTATTAATGAATAAAGCGAGCTTCTCGCCAATGAAGCAAATGATGATGCATTTTAGTGGCTAACAAATGTTTTGCAGATTTTGATTAGCTTGGGCACAAATGAAGAAGACATGGTCAATAATCATGGACAGAAAATATAAAGGAGAAAACAAAACAAATCTGAAGCAAAAACCCTTCTTGATTTATTTCCAAAGCAGCATTCATGAAGGAAAAATGAAGACTAAAGTGTCCAAAATAAAATTCAAAAATGGGGGAAGGTAACTTAGCATGAGAAATTTGATTTCTAGTATGAAATGCGGCAGGGGATGCTGATAAGAAAATCTGTTTTAATCTTGCCATGTAAATGGAAATGTGTACGAATATTTGTGACTTCTTGATATTGCCCTACATTTTGGCCTGGCAGAGGCCACTGAGCACTACTTTTTACATTTTTGGAATGAATACTGGACAAATCCTAAAACTAATACCAAATTATGCCACAAATATATATAATCTCTATATTCACAGGCATGTGTTTTAATAGCTGATTGACCATGAACACTTTCTGCCGCAAGTTACCACTGCCTGATTTATGCAAGTCATCATTTGATGATGAAAATATTCCAACTTGTGCTTCAAAACATTAATATGTAAGCAGCAATTTGTGTTTAAGAATAGAATCAGTGAAAATATAAAATTTATATAAAGCAAAGTTATGATGGAGTAGCTTCCCCATATCTTGTGAGCTCTCATGCAATTTCCATTGAGTTCAGTAAGATGTCCAGACGTTTAACCTCAATGCTTGTTGCACTAGAAAATGATCTCCAGATTAAAACAGCATGCACTAAGAATCATTAGCCACGAAAGTGAAAGAAGCAGAATGCAAAAAGTAACTGTGGATCTAACTTTAATGAAAAATGAAGAAAATAATTCCCTTGACTGGAATACGGCATGTCCATTGGGATTACTGGTGTGACTTCTGACTGCATGATTGCAAAGACTGCAAAAGTGAATAATTCTTTTGTGACAGGGTTTAAGAATTTTAAAAAATCTGCCCTTGTTCATCACAAGATATCTGTAGAACACATTATCACCCAAGACATTCTTTCACAACAAAGAAATCAGTAAACTTGCAGAGACAAATCCATTATTTAGATTACAAAGTCAGGGGGTCAGTGCAGATTTTGTTGGTTTTTAACTTTGCTGCAACGAAAGAAAGATCTAAAAGTTCAAGTGTACCTTATTAAAAGAGAAGATAAATCATTAGCCTCTGTGATTTTTGGATAAATGTATTTTTAGGATGAAGTACAATGAAACCAATGATAGTACACATTTTATGACAGGTAGTAAATTAACTGTCATTTGGTTAAAAAGATTTATTTGGCTTTTTATATTGGCTTATATGTAATGTGTTGGTCTATAATATTGCTACAAAAAGATTATAAGGAGACTGTTAAAAGTATGACTTTAAACTAAAAGGAAAATGAACTAATAAAATTATCCTTTGAATGGACAATGCATTTGTGTGTTAAGTGTGTGTGTTGGTTTATTTGTATTTTTAGAGAAAGAGAGAGGGAGAGAGCGAGACAGTATGTTGTGCAAGTTGCAATATCTTATTTCAAGCCGAAAAGGTATGGGTCAGACGAAAATTTGTCAATACATTTTTGGCCCCCACATTTTTTATTTCACACCAATTCTGACACCAAGGGTTTTTTTCACCCTCAATTTTACACCCCTGGGGGATACACTATAAAGTTTATCCATAACATCAGTGATCACTTTCGTTTTAATGGATAAACACCATGGTGTGAAGACACATGTACATGTTATAGGGTTTGTTTGAAACTAGTTTAGAAATGTTTTTGACTGCCATTTTCTAATGAAGTCAGAAACAAAAAAAATAAATGTATTTTTTAAGTGGCAGTTGATTCAGTATTTGTACCTATTTGTAATAATGTAATCTAGGTACTCTTGTCAGTTAAAATTAATTACAATGTGCAGTTTCTGATGTCTTCATTTGAAGTTATATGGCAAAATACATTGCATGCTCCATCCAAGTGTAAAACACTTTCAAGTATGAATACTTGACATATGAATATGATACATTCACACACACACAAACACATTGTGTTTCTTGCCTTGTTTCCAATGCAACCTGTACAGCTCTCACTCCTCCCTATTCTGTCCAAAAGAAGGGCACTTCTCCCTAAAATTAAAGTCTAGCTTGACCCCTGCATGTTGAAACTACCACTCTGTCAGGGACAGTCGCAAAATCAAGATTTTCAAGGTGGCTACCATGGTAGCCATAAAGGATGTCAGCTCAACACCTTTCCACCTAGGACCAACTATAATTATACGAAAGCCTTTCGTGAAAACCCAATGGTGGGATATGATTGTCCATGGAAGAGCATTAAGAGTTTCATGATGGCCACCATGGTAATCATACTGAATGTCTGATTTCCATTTCACCAACCTTAGATTACATAAAATCTTTGAGTAAAAATCTCATGTTGATACAACCCTTCATTAGGCAGGAATGACAAGGTATCAAGACTGACACCATGAAACCACAGATATCAGATATGCATTATCTTCATTCAGGTCCTATTACACATCATAAGAATTCTTTCCATTAAAAAGACAAGTGGATGAGTGGTGGTAAGGAGACTTTCAAGCTGGTCACCACTTGGTTTCCTTAGTTAATGTCAAGTGGTCACTGCATGGTTTCCTTAGTTAATGTCAAGCTGGTCACCACTTGGTTTCCTTAGTTAATGTCAAGCTGGTTACCACTTGGTTTCCTTAGTTAATGTCAAGCTGGTCACCACTTGGTTTCCTTAGTTAATGTCAAGCTGGTCACCACTTGGTTTCCTTAGTTAATGTCAGACTAAACCAGTTTCGTTTAGGACCAACCAGGCATTACAATAATACTTTCAGTGAAAACCCCATGTTGATATGACTATCTGTTCAGGGGTAGTAAAAATATTGAGACTTTCAGGATTACTACCATGGTGGCCATACTGGATGTCTGAGGGTGACCATTTTTATTTAGGACCAACTATACCTTGGGTTGAATCTGAATGTAAAGTTTCCTAGTAGTAATCGCAACAGTTCAAGAGGAGTAGCCATAACAAACTTGTACTAATGGATGCTGGACACAGGACTGAAAAGTGATGAAATGCCAACACAACAACAAACTTGTACTAATGGATGCTGGACACAGGACTGAAAAGCGATGAAATGCCAACACAACAACAAACTTGTACTAATGGATGCTGGACACAGGACTGAAAAGTGATGAAATTCCAACACAATAACAAACTTGTACTAATGGATGCTGGACACAGGATTGAAAAGTGATGAAATGCCAACACAATAACAAACTTGTACTAATGGATGCTGGACACAGGATTGAAAAGTGATGAAATGCCAACACAATAACAAACTTGTACTAATGGATGCTGGACACAGGACTGAAAAGTGATGAAATGCCAACACAATAACAAACTTGTACTAATGGATGCTGGACACAGGACTAAAAAGTGATGAAATGCCAACACAATAACAAACTTGTACTAATGGATGCTGGACACAGGACTGAAAAGTGACGAAATTCCAACACAATAACAAACTTGTACTAATGGATGCTGGACACAGGACTGAAAAGTGACGAAATTCCAACACAATAACAAACTTGTACTAATGGATGCTGGACACAGGACTGAAAAGTGACGAAATTCCAACACAATAACAAACTTGTACTAATGGATGCTGGACACAGGACTGAAAAGTGATGAAATGCCAACACAGTAACAAACTTGTACTAATGGATGCTGGACCCACAGGATTGAAAAGTGATGAAATGCCAACACATCAGTTCTTCTGGTAGAAGCAGTGACCAGTAGAAGCAAAAACAAATGCAATACCAATGAATTCCTAGGTTTTTAAAGCATCTGATTTAATGTCACAAATTTCGTTGATTTCTCATTTACTGCTTCATAATTTTGAGATACATATGCATCTGGAATGCATCCATAGTAGAATGGGATTATGTACCAATATGTCTCTATATCATATGAGCAAAACTGTAGACTACTGAACAAACAGACAGATGGAAATACAATTTTCATATTTCTGGCCATCTGATACTGCATTTTACAGTGAAAAGATAATTAGGACTGGGAATCTTTCTCTACAATGTGAAATGTCTTGAACAATATTTCATGCATTTCATCCCAGGGATAGCAACTTTCCAACATAATCACAATCAAATTAAAATCAGATCTCTGCAGTCCCACATTGAGAACTGATGGTTTGATTTGATAGACTACTAAAATAAGTGGACTGGGAATCCCAAAGGTCCCTAAAATATAAACTTTTATCAGTGTCTGTCAGATCTTCAAGTAGGACTGTAGAGATCTGATTTTAATAAGATTAACCTAATCAGAGACTTGTTTTGTACTGATTTGCTTTTAATTCTTTTATATGAATAATCAGCTAAGAAACATTATACTTCATATATGAGGGCATCATACAAATACAATACTCTGGTTACCTGCATAATACTGGTCAAATAATTCTTTATTTCAACATGAACTTTCATCCATTTCTTGTTTTTAGTTTTTGGAAGAATTGGCTTTTGAAGATCCTTCAAAGGAGGCAAGTCAAGCATCTTTTGCAAGGCAGGTGCTATTTCAATCAAGCATAGTCGGATAATAGCATTAAATGCTGAAAAAAAGATACAATGATATTAGCAGTTTATATTCATATTTTGATTAAACTTTTCTTTTACAAAAACTAAGAAATAAATACTGACATTTTTCTAGTAACTCTAATTTATTTTGTGCTGAGGGCTGTTCCAGTAAAACATATATCCCCCCACGCGGACGGCACTTCAAGTAAAACTTCTGTAGGCGATTGTGTTTCAAACTATTTAGATTCTGACAGTGGAAGGCTGATTAGGAAAATCACTTCTGTTGTGGGTTAACAAAATGAGAAATGCTGGTGGGGTTGTCAGAAAAAAAACGAATATATATTTAAAATTGCATCTAACCCCCTCCTAGCAGTCTAACGTGAATAAAACATTGGGTCAGAAAATTATGCCAGTACACACGAGTGCACCTAATTTGTACGAATTCGCATACTTTTAAAACAGTGATACTCGTTCCGCAAATTACGTCAACGTAGCGGATATAAAGTGCTTTGCACAGTATCCAATTTTTATTCAACTTTTTAACTTTAAAAGTGCATTTCATGACATAATTCACGCTGCCAGTAGCAATATCACAGTGTTTGATGTGACATCCAGATCCAGGAAGGCAAACGTTAAAATAGCTGGATACTTCGGTTCAACATGAATGGCTGTTAAACTAAATTTGATTGGTTCATTGGGCCCTGGAACAGGCATTTTATGGTAGTTTTAACCTTACTTTCATCATGGAAGTTTTACAAATGCTTGTTTCAAATAAGATCCACACAGGAAACCAAAATGGCTGAATCACAACAGGGTTTGTCATCAGACGATGTTTTCAGTAGGCAAATACTGGCTGGTGATAGCTATGATGACAATGAATTTCATGTATATCAGCCTGTTGGACATTGGGAAAATGTCACTGGAAATACCAGTGTGCGATTTTGAGCCCAAAATTGATGTTGACTGCAAGTCCGATGTACGCATTGGATGGACAGGATGCCGGTTATTTATTCAAGATACCCATGTCTGAACAAGCAGACTATGGGAATGTTGGACTTAAAACCCTAATACTGCATTATGGAAGAGAAAAAAATCTGGCATAAGAGGCAGCAAAGCACTGATTGAAGGAAGTGAATCTTTGGCAGAGTTCAAGTTAGCGAAAACTTTTCTTTTTGGAACAGAGATATCAAAGAGAGAATACCCATGGGGCCATACCTCTGAGATGTTGAAAATTGCACAACCACAAAGAACAATAACTTGTTCAAGCTGGTTATGCATATGCGTTTCAGACAGCAGACAATGAAAGGGAGTTCTCAGCACAGAATAATATTTGTACACAGAGGAGGAGGATCATATTAAATTCAGAAACAATCAACAGATTAATGCTCATAGGGATCATCAGAGAATCCCCATACAATTTAATTAAGTGTGTGTAGATCTCTAGTTGGCAGAACCAATATGGCAACAAAAGAATAACGAGACTAACTTTCATATCATGCAGATGTATTACCAAATGAAGTACATGCTCTCTATGTGCAAAAATTGAATGACATTAAACACAGAAACTGACTGAAATGTGTAAACTCAAAGCAAGATGGATAAAATTTGCCCTGTTTGTGTGTGGTTATTCCTATGTATATTTTGAGGATGTTGATATTTTCTGCAGACCTTCTGGCACTTAGTTCCAAGCCATCATTTGGTATCTGTATTACAAACTGGATTACTATTATTTAATACACAACATTTTGAAGCAGTGTCATTAACTAATGATGAAATTGATGAAAAAATACTTGATGTCATTCTGATATATGGATTCTTTACTACACTACTAATCTGTTCATCCTGATTCTTTACCATCTCCTTTAGTTTTACTCGTACCAATACTTTCAATAAAACTGTAACTTCTATTTTCTTACACACTAAATATTTGTGATCATGTATTATTGTCAA
Source organism: Megalonaias nervosa (assembly GCA_016617855.1). Lineage (NCBI taxonomy): Eukaryota > Metazoa > Mollusca > Bivalvia > Unionida > Unionidae > Megalonaias > Megalonaias nervosa. The sequence continues at coordinate 26,833 of JAECUM010025179.1, read as the reverse complement.
AAGGTAAAATGTGCTTAGTTTTCTTGTAAAATCTAAAACTATTAATTAGCAAGGGACTAAAGTAAAAAGTGGGTCAACTTCATGTGTGCAAAAATTATTACCATATTACAGAGTGTTGTTAGAAACAACAGAATAGTTGTACGAGATGTATTTTGCAAAGTTATAGAACCAGCACTCATATTGTAACCACATATTCCATTTAAATAATACTATCATTATTTCTGCATATTCCTATCAGTTTTTCCCAAGTGGTATTAATTTCCTGATCTGATGTTGTTCATTTCTCGTGAAATTTTTACACATCAAGAATTCTCAGTATCTTTAAAATACAATGTAATTTGCACCAAATTGAGTTGTTTGAGAAGAAATTCATTTTTTAACCCCAAAATCACTGAAGCTATGAATTCTGGCATTAAAGTCTCACATTAAATAACATTTAAAGTTGCCATGATAGTAGTTTAGGATGCAACTGTTCTAATTTCACCTTTGGTATATTCAGATCTTGAATGTGATGGAGGAACATGGATCCAAAATAAACACATCGATTTTAGAACCTGTTCATTGACTATGAATCAAGTATATAATCTGAGTCCAACTGAATTGTTAGAAAAGTTTTAATTCTTTTGACAACATCATAATTAGCTGTCAGATATGGAGTAAGCCTGTGGTATTTCTGCCATCCCAACCAAGACCCCACCACAACCACGTGATCATGCCCAATGACATCACAGTAATAATCGCTATACAACTAGAGATGACATCTTTTTGAGCATTTTGATTTCAGTAGAGCCTTAACAGAGTGGAACAGTAAGAAAGAGTGACAGATATTTAAGTGTTAGAGAGATATTTAACAATGGCTATTCCTCCTGCCACCACTTCCTCATTGGAGATCACACACACACAAAACTTAGATTAAATCCTGAAATCCTGGCAGCATCCCTGCAGGGGAGATAACTTGACCATTTTACTTGATTTTATTGGTCTCTGGTTATCCCATGGTATTTCTGTTACTTGAACATTATCTTACAGTGTGTCCAGTCAGCATAATCGGAAAAGGCATACAACCGTTGAGAGTTGTTGAAGGACTCACATTACTACAGATATGAAAGAATGAGAACCATACTATAAATCAGGGAAGATAAAATAGAGTATACATGGTTTGACTGTCCCTGATTGGTTGATAATGAAAGTAAGATTTTAGTAAAATGAATCTTTTGAGAGCTTGTCCTCCTTGTAACTGAAAAAAGTCAGGGACATTGTTTTATTAACATAATTTCCGTCCCTCTACAGACCTGAGTTTGGAAGACTCATTACTGAAATCAGCACCTGACTCTTTGGTGTAGTACTGAAAGCACACATTTCAAATTTGTGTAGATCCAAAAAATGGTTCAGCTGTTATGGTTTTCTTTTCACAAAAGCTGTCGTCATAGATGTGTCTATACTGATACAAATTTGAACATGAGCACTCGAAATTTTAAGTTATTGAATTTTAATATGGTGTTTGCACAGGTTTACAATGGGAACTGAATTAGTACAGCGATTCTTGAACTCTTGAGTTTTGTGCAGTAACATGGAATCCAAGCAGAATACATCCAGAAATGTATAGGTTTTCTATCTTGGATTTAGTCTCCCGATTGCATTTCACATTAATATGGATATTCACAAACATTTAGTATTAGGAAAAGTAAGTGACAAACTTAGATACATATCATAAACAAGACAAACTGTATGTGGGTGGGGGACAAGATCATAAGAACAGGCTGGAATGGAGAAGTATAATAACAACAATAATGAGTAGAAGTGTGCCTCTTTTTTGATGTGTGCAACATTATTTTCTCAGCTTCAGTAAGAAATTACATCAAAGGGAAGACAATAAAGGATGTACAGTTAACTAAACCATGTGAATTTAGCTACTCAAATGGATTTTAACCTTCTGGTTATATCTGTTCTGGTCTGTTTCTGTCCATTCTGGTGATTATGTCCACTGAATCGGTATGGTTGGAAATAAATTTGGCAAATTAAAGATTGAAAAATCTTTTGGCAGATTATGATTATACACTGTACTTCTTCCTGAGAGATGTGAATAATTTCATTTCTTGGTTTGTTGATTCTGGTTGTTGCTCAGTTCAAATGCATCACTGAAAAACACTGATGCATTCTCCTACTTTGTTACAAATATTTATTACAGATGTACATCTCCAGATATCCGTGAATATAGCTTGAATAAGTTATAACAGTTCTGGTTAGAACAATTGACATTGTTAGAGAAACTTGAAGTGAGCTAAAATGTAAACTTTTTGGTGGTGTGTGATGCAGGATTGCTCAAGACTTCTCCATTCCATATGCTCACCACGAAAAATCCATTTGTACCAACTGATGATGACTTTTAGATAACAGTCAGAAGGCATAAAATAACAATATTCAAAGGTCTACAAAAATTACTGGAGTCAAAATTTATAAACTCAAACAGCTGTGGCAAAAATGATGGACTAGTACCTTTGCTGCTGTTGCCACAGTTGATTAGTTGGCTGATTTAGTTTGGTTTGGTTTGCTTTGGGGGGGGGGGGGTAACAGTATATTAGGTGAAGAAAGACCACCAACCCAAATTGTTTGATCTGTGACAAAAACTCACTCTGAGAGATGTGCAAGTGATCTGTAAAAGCAAGCACCTTAGTACACTAGGGCACATGGAGCCTCTGTTGATTTGATGTTTATCTCCAACAGCCTAAGTCATTTAGACATGAGATCTCCGGTTTCGGTAGATCATTATGGCCTTTACACCATTTTCAGATGAAGAGAATCTATATATGGCAGCCAGTTTTAATGCTGAAGAAAATCCAAGTACTTTTGAGACACCAAACACCACTTATATAGAACTACTGACCTTCCACAAGTAACTGGCAACATTCTCATTTACACACTGGAGGCAAGTAATCACATGACAAGCATCTTGTACCACTCTGCCATGGAAGCCCCTCAGATCTGTATCACAAGACAAGCATCTTATACTCTGCCATGAAAGGCTCTCAGACCATAGGTATAAGCCTCGTATGATAGACTAGAAGTGGGAGATAGAACCTGTGACAACTAGATTAAAAGTGCAGAATGTTACTGCTAGGCCATCAGTGATGATGATGATGCTGTTGACAATACAGTTAACTGCAATGACATTGATTTTACGAGTACTCTAAGAAAAAATGATTCCTTGACTTTCATCCATTTTTTAAATCTAATTTATGATATAAAAATGTTTGACTTGCTATATTTCTTTCTTTTTTTTTTTAACTTTATATTAGTCCTGCAACAAGGCATAAAAATAAGACGTCGGTAACTGAAATATATGTTCTTACAAGAAATGATATAGTGTAAAAGTAGGCAGAAATATTGCGACATCACTTTCACAGGCATTAATGATTTTTTCTGACAAATCACATATAAGTTTACCAAAATATTTATTGAAAAAAATAATAACAAGGGAATCATGGCATCTGACCACACATTTAAAGCAATACAAGATTTAACTATTATTCTAATCAAAAGCTGCATGCCTGAGAACAAAGAAAAATAGCAAAACATAGTGATCACTTTTGTAAACACACAGTTTAGTAAGGATACAAATTCATAATTTCTGTATTAGAATAGAAATCCCTAATATAAAATCTATATTCATGGACATTAAATTAGTAGGTATTAAGGGACTGATCAATGACATCTACAAATAATAAGCCACCAAGAAAATTTGTGATTTCACAGTATCAGAGACATACATGGCTGACAGACAAACAAACAAAAGGACAAAAGATTGATTATAATGAATGAATATATAAGAATTCAGTAGATTACCTCCAGCCAGCTCTCATTTAAGTCGCTTCTGTCCCCAACCCAATATTAAAATCGCTTCTACCACCCACTAACCCATAGCCAGAAATTATGTAAAATAAATATGCTTCTGTAGGGGGCAGTGTTTTTCGATTAAAACATATCTGACGGTGGATCTTAATTTTTTAAAAATTGCTTCTGTTGTGGGTTGGTTGAATTTGAAAGTGCCTTCCCCCCGGGGGGTATATGTTTTACTGGAACAAACCTGACAATGAACCTGCAGTTAAATTTTTTTACTAGACATGTCACCAAAATTCATTTAAATTAAACTTACCTTTGCTGCCTTCCACTCTGTACTTGGTTGTCCCTGCTTCATCAGCTACATGCTGTACAGCAGCTTTGAGGGCACTAGTGACTTCATGAATCAGGTTTGGGGATATGCTATCCTGTAAATGAAGAAGTTTACATTAATCAACTCCAACTTTCCTTTTTAAAACAGATAATTGAAAATCTCCAAAAACTAAGGAGCACTACTTTAAAGGCAACTCATGTTGTGTATTGGATTCTGAGACCAATAGTTGCATCAGCTGAACTTTTCATTGGATAGTTTCTGAAACCCCAAAAGATTTTAATTCTCTTATTTAAAAAGCTCAAAGAAAAACTAAATGGCACCAAAATGTAATTGCTATGATGAGTCAAGGTGGACACAATAAAAAGAACACTGGTCAGATACCTTGAATCTCTGTGTCCAGTCTTTTATCATTGCCATAGTAACAAGTCTGCTGTGTGACTTTCCCTTCTGCTTCTCTTTCCCTGCTCCTTTATTATCTTCCTCTTCATCACTGCTTCCACTCATCACCTTTAAAAAAAATAAACAAAACTCAGTGTTTGATGATATAAATATTTGATCTGAATTCTTTTCTATGCACAATACCCACATAACAAGCAAGTGACCATTGTCATTTTATGGTTTAATTTCTTTATGATAAGAAAGATAGTGACTTGTATGACTTGTAAATATGCACTGCAAAACAAACATATAAAAATTTGAATAATGTAAGATTCTGATAACAAATTTAACCCTCTATTAGGATATTTAACAAGACCATTCCAAAGAACAACTTAAAACTTTTATTGAGATATCCAACATAATTTTGCAAAACTTAAACTTTTACCCTTTAATAAGACTACATCATTTTTTTTATATATCTCAAGTATGATGCATGTAAACAGGGATTATGCTCAAGAACAATCTGGGGAAAACAGTAGCCCTCATACATTAAATTTTTCTTCAAAATGACTGAAAAGCAAAGTCGACTTTTCTTTGCGCATCCTTTCCCAACTATATCCCTATCTTGACACAGTAATATTCAATGAACCTTCTGCATAATTTGTAGTAATAAAACTCAAATTTATAAGTGTAAAATTACAAAGAAGAAAATACTTTGAAATCAGCAGTTATGCTAATTTAGTAGCTTCTGGTGCCCTCAAATATGCTCTCAGTTCCAACCGTATCACAAACCATATAATGTGAACTTTAAAAGTGAGTGAATCAAGTTTTCTTTTTCAATCCAAAATCATATACTGCAAAACTAAAGTCTAAGAATGGAATAATTAAACTATCACATATTTTGCCTGAAAACATAGTGGGATGAGAAGATGGACTCTGAACCAGTATTACTCATCTATTTTTTTAGGAACAGCTGGCTATTTCCAAGGTTACCATCAGTTGCTATTAATAAAGTTGTTATGCAGCCGTCTATCTGATTCAAGACAGAAAGTTTTAGTACTTCATAAACTATGATGCATATTTTGTGTAATTTATTACTAATTAATATTCTGATACAGAAACACCAGCTGTTTTGCCATTAAAAAATTTTTCCTGTGACTCACTTCTCCCTGTTTTCCAATCACTCCACCCTCTGCAGCGAGAACATAGCAGTCATTTTGACCAAAAGTTTTAAGTTGAATGTGACCTCTAGGTAACACTGAATTTCCAACAACTAAATATACAATTTATTTATGTTTTCTGATAAAACTAATGTTCTTGGGATTAACTATATTATAATGCTGAAAATGAAATAATTATATTCAGCTGTTTAGTCCTTTTTTAATCTATATATTACATTTTTCCCTTCAAAACTTGTGCAGTTATTGAGCTGCAGCTTTGGCAAACCAAGCAACCAATATCTTACATATTGCTTTCATTCACATCGTAATCAATATCTTAGATACTGCTTTGCTTTTACTCATGCTGTAATTAATCTCTTACATGTTGCTTTTATTACTTTGTAATTAATATCTTATATATTGCTTAGCATTTATATTGTAATTAAAATCTGAAGTATTGCTTTTATTCACATTGTAATAAATATCTAACATATTGCTTTGTTTTCACATTGTGAGGACTTAAAATTCCATGTTCAATCTGCCTGAAAAGTCAATTCCTGGTCAATACTACAGTACATCCAATCTAAAAATAAAACATTTCATCAAAAGCAAGACTGCACAAAATCCAAGCATCCTCCCACTACTAAATGTGAAAAGAAAGACCCCATGGCCACCTCCAGCTCAGCAGGAGGTCGATGAATATCCTCATCTTCATCATCAAAGTCTGAACCAGACATATCAAAGTCAATGTCATCATCTTCCTCCTTATTCTTGGAATTTTTGTCTTTCTTTTCATCTTCCCCACCATCTGATCCTTCATCTTCCCCATCTGATTCGGAAATTACTTCGTCCTCTACATCTCCATCTGCAGTAAGAAATTTTTTAAATATTTTATAAATTACTCCTGGCTGAGAATTCTTCATCTAAAAAAAACAACCCAAATCAATGAAAGGACAAGCTCATTACACTGAAGATAACTCTATAAAGGTCGTGTAATTAGCTCTGAAGAGTTAATTCTCATTGTCCAAATATGGGATGGCACATGTTTTCGGTAAATTGTGTGGACATAGTTTAGCCAACATGACAAAGTGTAATTACTGGCTCTAATATTTTGAAAACTGGAGAAAAACACCAAATCCACATTTAGCCAGCAACTGAAAAACATTACACATGGATTAGTAAGTAGGATCAACTTACAGTCATGTACATATAGATAATATCACATATATTATTGAAAATGTATCTTCATTTTGTGAATAAAGTGATCCTTTTCATTAGAGGCCCATGTAAATTGTAGATCAGATATATGTACATTAGTGGTGAGTCAATCAACTATTCTGGGTCAAATTAGATGAAAACTGTTTTTAAACACTGAAGAGTATCCTTCTTCTTAGAGGCATTGCAGAATAATTCTTTCAAAGGGAACGTTTCTACTTTTAACTTCTATTTTTTATATTGTGGATATTAAAAATATATCTATCCCGTGTTATAGGATTGTATAAATCTTTCTTTTAATTATAAACATGTCAAACACTACAAGACTCGAAAGTGAAAGAAAGTTAAACAAAACAAAAAGATCATACCTTTGCCATTTAAACCCAATTATCATTGTTGTTTGGGTGCTTACCATAAAGTGTTGTTTGGGTGTTTACTCTGTTAATCATATAAGAGCATCAAGCATTTAGGCAACTGACTTTTTGTTATGATTTTGTGTGTTTGAAAAATGTGGAGGTTTCTTGATAATGTCTCTCTGCTGCCAAAAAAAACAAAACAACAAAAGATGAGAAACTCGAAGTACAACATGTTTGAATGATAAAACCAAAAGAGAATGAAAATTCCAAGATACCTGGAAGCAGGAATTTCCATGACTAAACCAAAACAAGAGGAAAAATGGAGATGACATGTTAAGTTTGTTCTGCATATGATACATCAGGAACACTTGCAGTTGGCTACCTACCTGACTGACAAATATCATCAGAAATTTATCAAGGCTATTGCCAGTACACTGTACTCGTAGGTCAGAACAAGACCATATCATTTCCTCCAGTCTGTTTTTGTCAGTTATTAGTGACAGCTCCACTTACACATCTAACAAGAAGGCAGGAATTGTATATGTTCTTTTGAGTGCAAGGTAAATGTTACTAACTTTCATTTTATATTATTGAATTGAAACTATTAAACCAGAAATTTAAATTTAGACCCATTCCATTTATAATATTGTAAACTCTTAAACCAATTCAATAATTTGTATTTCTTCTAAGGTTTTAACTCATTTTACTGGTATACAAAAATGTACCCAAGGTAGACAATGAAACTGTCAGTTGTGCTATAGCATGCCTTATGTCAGAGAGATATGGGAATGAATGGTGCATCAGTGATGTTGATGCTGCTGATGATGATGACGATTATGATGATGATAAATATCCCCACAAGATTTGTCAGCATTACAAAACAAAGCATATAAACTGTTGATGAATTTAATGTAAGCTGCAATAAAATAACAACTATGTATGTGTGTTTTATTTTACTGAACTGATTACACATTTTTTTCAGTAAGTACAACTATAAATGAGAAGGACCTTCTATCAGTCAGAAGGACCACCAGTTTTTAAATGCAGGAAGTCCTGCTGGCTTCCTACGTAAAAACGTTAGTGTTATGACAATATAATGTGATAAAATGGAGATGTGACAAATTGTGTCTCATGCATGTTCTTTGCCTGCATAAAGTCATTTTTTCGAGTTGCACAAAATATGTACTGATACTGTTGCTAAATTATAAATAAGAATGCAAACTGAGGAGATATTTAAAGAAGTACGAGTCCCATAACCAAGAAAATAAACTATAATGAACGTTACGAATAATTAGTCTTCTTTCTTCATTCTTTTTAACAGTACATGTGCAAAACAACAGAAGATAATGGCAGAGATTTAGGCATTTTCATAGCCATTGTTTTCTAACTACCCAGAGTATAGCTTTTACATCTTTATCAAAAAAGCTCATTACACAAGCAACACATCTGATCACACTCATCCTTCACTTGCTATTAAACTCTGAGTGAAAAGACATTCCTTTGGGAAAGGAGCAAATAAATCCCCTTTGATCCAACAGTATAAGCTTTTCAATCATAGTTTATTTGCTATTTCCCAACCCTGATGCTGGGAGCTGATGACTGATTGACTGATTGATTGATTGAATTTTTACAGCGCACCAGCACTGTTAGGCTACTTAGCGCAATACAAAAGGTTATATGTATGATCATTTAAAAATGACAAAAGATTTCATATCGACCTGCGATATCAAAACCAAATAGTTGAAAGTAAAATGATAAGATGGTAAGGGTAATAAATAAAGCTTCCAGATCAACAGGGAATTTAAATAGAGCATGTTAATAAAGACAGATGAAAAGTTATTGAAAATAAGGGACGGTATATATATTACATAAAAATGCTTAAGGTGATGGCATAAAAGTTGTAGCTTTGAATAAATGTTTACTTCTTTCAGCAATTCTATAATACAAGTGATGTTTATTGTATCAAAAAGTTCCTTCACGTCATGCACATTGTAGTACTGATCGCTTGTAGGTTGCAGGTCGAAACACTTTATCATAAAGTGCTTAACAGTGGATGGTTCATTGCAAGAAACACACTCTGGTGGGTCTTCACCTTTTAGTATGTGGGAGTGGGTTATATAAGTATGACCAATTCTAATTCTTGCAATGACTACCTCCTCCCTATGGATGGTTCTGTAGGAAGGAGTCCATTCTCCTAGGGTTGGCTTGATGGCGTGAAGTTTATTATTCACTGCATCATTCCATGATGCCTGCCACTTCTGACATAAAGACTCTTTGATACTAGGTTTAAAATCAGTATACGGTATTTTAAAATCAGATGGTTCGAGGGATAGTCCATTTTAGCAGCGCAATCTGCTTTTTCATTACCTTTAATACCAATATGGCTCGGTAACCAACAGTATACTATATTGTGGGAGGTACTCAGCTCAGTATTTTTGATAAGAATATTGGTTAATAATGGGTTCTCCAGTTTTCTATTGTGTAGTGACTGAAGTACTGATAGTGAGTCGGAGAAGATGATGCTGTTTAAAATATGTCTGTTTTCAATATATTGCAGAGCAAGGTCTATTGCTCTGATTTCGGCTGAAAAATTGATGTACCATTTGGTAAGCGAACTTGTGTTGTGTGTTTTCCACTAACGAAGGCTGCAGCAGCTTTTTCCTCATCCTTTGATCCGTCAGTGTAAATTCTTGTGTAGTTTTTAAATTAAGTGAGGAGTTCATGATAAGAGTTGTGGAAAATGGAAGGGTTTGTCTCAGATTTTTTTCCATTGTGTAGCGTGAAAAGTATTTTTGGTTGTTTAAGTAGCCAAGGAGGTGTTCCAGAGATGGACGTTTTCTGAACTTTAGAAAGATCAATTTTGGTACTGTCAAGGCTGGATGATATTCTAATGCCAAAGGAAGGTATGGTGTTTGGTTTATTTTCGTATAAGGTTTTGTATTTGGGTTGAAAAACAGCTGAAAAAGCAGGGTTCAGAGGGTTTGATCTTAATCTGAGAGCATACTGTGCAGAAAGCATTTCTCTATGATGTGATAAAGATGGTTCATTCACTTCAGCGAGAAGGCTTTCACACGGGGATGTCTTAAAGCTCTCAGAGCAAGTCTTATTCCTTGATGATGAATTGGGTCAAGCATCTTCAAATATGACTTCCTAGCTGAACCATAAACAACACAACCATAATCCAGTTTGGAGTGAATAAACGTCTATATAAATTAAGGATGACTTTTCTATCAGCACTCCAGTCAGTGTGTGCTACTACTTTAAGTAGATCTAGAGATTTCAAGCATTTAGCTTTCAAGTTCTTTAGGTGTGGAATAAAAGTCAGTTTTCTGTCGACAATAATACCTAAAAACTTTGTTTCCTCAACAACTGGAATAGGTGTTCTGTTCAGCAGGAGTTTAGGTTCATCATGATGTCTTCATAACTGACAGAAATGCGTATATACATAAATGTTCCTTCTTGATAAATGCGTCACAAATAAATGTTTCCAGTCTAACCTGATGATCATTGGTGCTACAGCCATAACGAAAGCCACTTTGGAAAGGAGATATTAAATTGTTAGTTTCCAAGTACCATACAAGCTGAGAATTGATCATTCATTCCATTGTTTTGCACACACAGCTCATCAGTGCAATCAGTCGATGGTAGGATCTGTGCTATCTTTATCTGGGTTGGTAACTAGCATTACTGTTGCTTCTTTCCATATTTTTGGTACTTTACCAGTAATCCATAACTCACTGAAGATTTTGCAGAAGAAATGTTAATGATGGTTCTGGTAGGTGTTCCAAAACAGGTAATGTATTTCATCAGGCCCAGCAGATGTATCATGGGCCTTATTCAAAGATTCCATAAGCTCCAACAGTGAAAACAGTTGACTATAACTTTCTGAGTTATTCGATGTGAATTTCAACCGTGTCTTTTCTTTTTGAGTTTTTAATCTTCAGAAGGCTTCTGAATAATTAGATGATGAGGAATTTTTAGAGAAACTATCAGCAAGTATATTAACTATGTCATGTTTGGAATTGAAATTCTTGTTGTTTAGTTTCAGATGTCGGAAAGAATTGTGTTTTCCCTTTCCATTTATTCTGTGGATTGTGTCCCAAACTTTCTTTATCAAGGAATGAGAATTTAAAGTTGAAACATATTTTTTCCATGATGCTCTTTTACTTTCTTTAATCGTCAGCGAGCTTTGGCCCAAACAATATGATACTTAGTTAAATTTTCAGGCACTGGACGATTATTCATTTTTTTTCAGTGCTTCTCGGCATCGTCTAATGGCCTCTTTACATTCTTTGGTGAACCACGGTTTTTGGGTTCTTGTACAGTTCAGTGAGGATTTGGGAATGGATTCTTCTGCAATCTCAATTAAGCAGAAGTAAAATACTGAATAGGGTCACTGTCATTTAAAATGGTATCCCTGTTAAGCCTAGCTGTACAAAGTGTTTCAAACTTTGCCCAGTCTGCCTTCTTTAAATTCCATTGTGGAATTGCTTCATCGATTGTAACTTTGGTGTTCTTAAGAGAGATTGGAAAGTGGTCACTGCTGTGAAGGTCATCAGTGACCTTCCAATTATAATCCAAAAGTAGCAAAGGAGACCAAATTGTCAAATCAATACACGTGTATGTACCCATTCCTGGGTGTAAATATGTCAGTGATTTGGTGTTATACAGACACAAGTCATGTCTAGAAATGAAATCTTCTACCTATATGCCCCTGTTACTTATGTAGTTTGATCCCCATAAAATGTTTTGGGCATTAAAATCACTGAGTAGAACAAATGGCACAGGCAGTTGTTGAACAAGGTTGTCTAATTCGTTTGGTAGTAGGTTGGTGTTTGGTGGTATGTAAATAGAACAAAAGGTAATCACTCGATGTAGAATGACGCTTACAGCAATGGCTTGCATATTTGTGTTTAAAGGGATGACACTATAAGGGGGTCTATTGTTCACAACAACAGAAACTCCTCCTGAGACCCTGTCAACATTTTGAAAGTAGGTGTTAAACAGGGAGTAGTGTTTAAGTGTGATGTTATCCGTATCTTTCAAGAATGTTTCCTGAAGGCATAGTACTGCAGGATCATGTTTGTTTAAAAGCAGAAGAATATCATTGCAGTTTGCTTTAAGTCCTAGAGAGTTCCATTGTACAACGGTGTTCTTCATTATAAGTTTAAAGTGGAGATTGTGGAGCTTGGTTAGACCTTTCACAGGGGCAATCTGTGTGGTTATTTCTCTGGAGGAAGTATGGGGGTGAATTTTTTGGTGGTAGGTCTGGAGTCAGCTTGAGCACATGGAACAGTTTCTTCTGCATCCATGCTGTCAATGTCTCCAAACCTATTATAGAGTTTAATGGTGCCATCTGACCCCTTTTGCTGCCCATTTCCTTGAGATTTGTTTTTATTCTTTGGTGATTTCGCTGGTGGGGTATTATTGAAAGTTGTTTGAGTAGATGCCGTGTTTTTCTGTGCTTGATAATGGGGGTGTGTGTTTAGAGCTTGATGGTGAATCAGGTGGATCTGTCTGAGTTTGATCATCCTTCGTTGTTTTGGGATTGCTTTTCACTACAGTGGAGAAGGCTGGGCCAGGGAGGGATGTTTTTCCCGGTACAAGTTTTCTGGCCTCTGATAGGGAATGGTAGAAGTGTACTTTATCCTCTGTATTTCCATTCTCCTGTTTCCAGGTATCACAATCCCCCTTGGAACTGGCATGGTGCACCTTTCCACAGCTGACACAATGTGGAGTTGCTCTACACTCAGATTCCTGATGAGAACGGTCTCCGCATCGGCCACATATTTGGCTTTTTGAGCATCGATCTTCATGATGGCCATATTTCTGACACTTATAGCATCCAAGTGTGTTCGGTATGTATATCTCAACCTTCGATTGCAAAAAGCCAACTTTGACCACTCTGGGTACTGTTGGTTTGTTGAAGGTGAGTACAGTGGCGTTGGTGCAGATTGTTGTTGCATTTACTACATATTCAACGGACCGCAGTGACACCTTCATTTTTCATCCCTTCAATGATATCTGTGTCGCTGACTCCAGCCAAGTCACAACCGCAAATCACGCCTTTGGACATAATGAGTGTTGTGTGAGCGAATGAGATCACTGGAATATCGAAGAAAGTTTTCATTTTCCTGATATTCTCTGTTTGACCTAATCGCTCACACTCAACAAGGCAGCCCAATTTCAACTTTTTCACACTTTTTGGTGTGCCAATTGATCCCGTAATTGTCTTTTCAATCACAAACGGAGAAAGTGCGGCAAGTGGTTTTGAAGCATCTTTAGACTGTATAACCATGACGTGTGGAAATGACTGTCACAACATATCCACTAAATGAGAATAATTTTCTCAGTGGGAATATAACCAAAACTAACTTTTTTAATCAGCCACACAGGGAAGGGATACAAAAAATTACATTGTTTTTCAGAAGTCAAATTTTATTACTGATATTAATCTGATTAACTCACCACTCTCCTCACCCTCCTCTTCCTTGTCTTCATCTGATGTGCCAAAATCCAGCAGACTTTTGTCCTGATCTTGCAGAAACTGATAAAATTCGGGATCTGAGTCCTTCAGTTTCTGAAGTGACTGCTTGTGGCCAGTAACTAGCCCTTTCTTCTTTCTGAAATTATCCAATACATGTATTAGTTAAAACTAAATACCTAGTACATCATATAACTATCATATACAGAGGTCTTTGAAATGCTGAATCATGCATATTTGGATGCAAATATTTTATCTGGGACGCTAAAAATCACTTACACAGGAGTCCTCCGTATGCACGCAATAGCTGGACAGCAAATTCAAAGGCTTGCCAGTCCTCCTTCAACCACCTGCTGAGTGGGAAATTATCATGATCAATTGATCATTTTAGCTGTGCTGATATTTACAATGAGAGAATTAAGTGACTGAAAGACCCCCAGATGTACATGTCATTGTAAAAGTACATCAGAAGAATATGATGCAATAGCTAGGTGGCAAGTTCAAAGACTTCGACTAGCTGCTGAGTGGTGGGAAAATGTGCTGATATTGACAATGTATGAATTCAAAGACCCAGTGATGTACATGTGGTCACAATAAGAGTACATCAAATTTAGCTTTCATTGTTGTGTTTGTTTCCAAGTGTAGCTGAATAAGTAGTGACCTCTAAATCAAGATAAATTGAGACTTAGACAAAATGCAGTTTGCAAATATTAATAAGCATTTTGGGGTTAAATGGCAAATTGATGAAGATTATAATTAGATTCAGAAGAGTGCTAACGTTGCTAGAATTGGTAGTTGGCATGGTACAGTAGCCAGATGTAAGAAAGTGTGTAATGACTAGCCTTGAGCTTGGAATAAGACCTTCCCTTCACCTGACATAATTTAGTCTCACTCTAATGGACAAACAAGATCTATTTGTCAGTGGTGTAAAGAATTTGGAAAATTAAACTCAATGGCAACCATTGGTTCTTCTTGTCTGGAAATTTAGCCACTTCAGGTATGACCAATATGCTTCTGGGAGGGGACTGCAACTTTTGATGGTGGGACTGTTATTTTTCCCAAAATAGGAGTCCTAGACTCCTAGTTTTAAAATCCTAGCAAGACCTCGGATATACATGTATTGGTTAAAACTGAATACCTGGTATATCATATAACTATCTCATACATGTATTGGTTAAAACTTGTACATAATATAATCAAGTCTGAGTCCATTTATACCAGGCAAAAACTCTGTCAGAACCTCTCTAAGAATAAAATGATTGCTACTTCACTGTGACCATACTAATATTTTACATGTTAACTTACAGTACTGCACACTTCTATGTACACAACACATATTTTATTCCTTGCAAGCAAATTAGGGTGTCAAGAAAAAAATGATTAAAACACAGAAAATAAATTTGGGAAACAGAAGAGCTATAATTAAGAGGTACTTCTTAAAGCTAATGGAGTTTTGCTCATGTCCCACACTACCTTTGGTTATTAGGGATGGGAAAAAATTTGCCCTGATGAAAAGAGTGTGCAAATATGATTTTTTTTATTTTTAAATTATTAGGATGAAATTACAGTTACTTTACAACTTATCTCCTGCTGGACATACAGAAATTGAAGATGCTGGAGACATTTCTTATAATCAATAATGTCAATTCAGCATTTCTTAAGCAAGTATATTCCAAAGAAATTTGAAAATCAGAGTTAAAAATAGAAAGTAAAAAGAAAGAATGTTAAGAATACATTGCATAGTTAAATAAATCATTCTTAATTTCTAATATTTATAGAAACTATAGTTAAATATATCATTCTTAAAGGACATGGCCATCTTGTACTTTATTCATTATACTTAGCATGCAGTGCTCAAATAAATCTGATAGCCTGACACCCCTATAAATTTAGATCAGGCCCATCCTGTATTCTAAGTGAGGTGCCCAACGGGCTTATCAAAAATATTTAATTTGCCTGAGGAAACTTTGATCGTGCTGATGAAATGTGTAAATGTATTTTCAAGATGTCGACATATCTGCCATAACATGGCATAATCTAAATCAGATCACCACTGTCCTACGTGAAATTGAGATCTGATTTTAATCAGATTAAAGCATGACATGTCATGCTAAAATTACGATTTTATACTCCCAAACCCCAACATGGTCATCTTTCAAGAAAACACAATTTTCAGTAATCTTCAAAACAAAAACCAAAACACCACTTTCAGTATATGCCCATTACATGTAGCATGTATAAATGGTAAACAGTCATGATTGGAGCTGATGGAAAACTATCCCTTGGGCAATTTAAATAAAGGCAAAGAGGTCAGGAATAAACCACCATCTCACATAATGCTTAACTGGCTGACAATGGCTAGTGAGATGTATTTGAAGACTGCAGTGGGTGAGTCCATTGTGCTTATTTGCATAGGATCAGGAAGTGGAACAAACCATTATACGTAAATCAAAGAGATGCTAGAAGCATGTACAAGACCAAAAGTTATTACAATGTATTGCTTTTGAAGTCGGATTTTGCTGCATATATAGAATGAAAAGCATCATCATTTCATTTGTCAGAATAGTGTTCAAGTGTAATTCATTTTTGAAGCTGATTTAGGTTAGCTATCAGCAAAACCCAACCAAAATAAATTTCAGAACTGTAAGTTGGTTGAATGAGTTTTACTTCGTGAAGCACACCAGCATAGCAATGAACACTAATGACGCCTGCATTACCTTCAAACCCCTTTGAACCCAATTGAATTTAAATTCAAATTATAGCTATTGCAACGTTGTGGGACAATATTAAAAAAAGAGGAAATTTAGGCATGTGGAAACTGGAGTCCAAGCGTGTGGAATTTCAGTCAGGACTTGTGATTTTATTTAAGTCACCAACCCGGGGCCTGTGTCTAAAAACTTTTTTCTTTGATCACTGAGATGTTGTATCCACACCAGAAATGAAAATATTTTGTATTACAAAAACAAATAACATGAAAGTATCACTCTTAGTGTCAGTCACCATTAGAAACTTTCCATGACATCGCAAAGTCAGTGATCACAATATTGACTTGTTACTTTCACTTGAGCTAGAAATCAACACGTGCTTAAGCACTCATTGTCCACAGAAAAGGAAACAGCACAGCTGAGTAAAAACAAACACAAGTCAAGGTTCAGTATGGTTAAAGTTTTGATTTTATAGCAATATTTCCTACAAAAACATTCTTAGCTGTGTGTAGCCCCCACAGTGATCAAAAATCACCTCTGTGATGCAACATACCATTCAGAGAGCCTCTGATCCTTTCATATTATTCAAACATTTTATTTCTGCAACATAACTATGCTTAACACAGTTGATACACTAGATTTTCACAAAGTTAAACTAAAATATTTCCACAAGCATGACAGAGGTCTCAAAAACGCTTAATCTCACGTATCTGAATGCAAATTATTTTATCTGGGATGCAGAACATCACTTATGCAGGTAATCTATGTATGCACACAATAGTTGGGCAGCAAATTCAAAGGCCTGCCAGTCCTGTTTCAACCACCAGCTGAGTGGAAAATGTTTTGATCAATTGATCATTATAGCTGTGCTGATATTTACAATGACAGAATTCAGTGGTGGAAAGGCCCCCAGATGTACATGTTGTCATTATAAGAGTACATCAAAAGAACATGATGCAATAGCTGGGCAGCAAGTTCAAAGACTCTGACTAGCTGCTGAGAGGGGGAAAATGTGCTGATATTTACAATGACTGAACTCAGAGACAGAAAGACCTAGAGATGTACATGTGGTCATTATATGAGTAAATCAAATGAACAAATTTAGCTTTCATTACTGTGTTAATTTCCTAGTGTAGCAGTATAAGTAGTGCGTGACCTCGAAATCAAGACACATTGCAACTCAGACAAATTGCCATTTTTGCAAAATTTGTAAAAGTATTTTGGGGTTAAACAGCAAACTGACAAAGATTATAATGAGATTCAGACGAGTACTGAAGTTGTTAGAACTGATAGTTCGAATGGAGCAGTAGCCAAGTGTAAGAAAGTGTGTGACGCCTGGCTTAGTGTTTGGAATAAAACCTTTCCTTGAACTGACAAAATTCAGTCTCACTCTAACGGACAAACAAGAGCTATATGTCAATGGTATAAAGAATTTGGGAAATTAAACTCAAAGACATCCACTTGTTCTTTTCATATGGACATTAGGCACTTCAGGCATACCCAATATGCTTACGGGGACTGCAACTTTTGTTGGTGGGACTCCTATTTTTAGCAAAATAGGAGTCCTGGACTCCTTGTTTAGAATCCTAGCAAGACCTCTGCATGAGTAGCTCTCAACTTTATATTATCTGTACTTACATTAACCCTTTACCTCATGCAAGCGCCTTTTGACGTCTCTACTCCATTCACATGGAAGCGCCTTTGGACGCCTCTACACGATTCGCATTAAGTGCCTTTTGAGGCCTCTACACCATTCTCATGGAAGCGCCTTTCGACGCCTGCTGTAAACATCAGCCATTTTGAGCGGGTTTTCGTAGCACCACCTTCAGGGAAAATCCCATATTAGATACTACATTCACTGGTGTGAATGACCATTACGTCAGATCATGTGGTCGCTGTTCATGCTCTGGTCGAAATCTGCTATTTAAAGTAAGCGGGTTGTATTCTCCATGCTCCAAAATGGAGGTCGCAGATTTCATTCAGTACTTACTCAAGTTTTCACGATTAGAATCACAACTATGAAAGCTTCAATAACTTAAGTAAAGGCTCTGATATTGATGTAGGCAGCAATTAGTTATTATAAATTATCAAATTCAGATGATTTAGTGATGTAGATGCAAAGAACTTGTAAATTTCGAGTATCAGAAATCGCAGCTACGGTTGGTCACACAGCTTCACTGACTTGACAGTGAATGAGTTCTCTCAAAATTTTAAAGCACATAAAAAATTCTTCCGTGAAAAATAATTATACAGCTATAACGATCGGATTTACTCTTAAACCTTTCCATACATAGTATATGTGTACCAAATATGTAAAATGGTTAAAATTGCTGTTAAACGTAACATACACTACACTGCTTAACAGTTAACAGGCAGGCCTATGCGTATGGAGTCAAATAGGTAACAGGGTTCTGCACTGGGTAACTTTGCTACATGTATATCGAAGGGCTAAAAAGCCATACACTCTATGAGGTAGAGGGTTAAATAAAAATGAGTGAACATTTTCATGGACATTCCCTTAAATTTCCATAGCACTGATATCTTACCAGTGTCACAACTAGACATTTATCCTGCTTACAGACCCCTAAAATGATACTTATTTAGTTACACAATGTATCAGTTACAATACAAAATTAAGAGTCATTTTACAACAAGTTCATGCTCTATATACACTTTTAGAGGTACTGACACTCCTGTCCTTCTCAGATTCTAGCTTGAACACTAATTACATTATTTTCATTAAAGTTTAAAAACTTAAATCTTATCATACAATCAAACAATTTACATACTTGTCTTTTTTCCTTGAAGATGGCTTTTCCCAAGGATCTGAATCACTGCTGCTCGGGTCAAACTCACCAGACATAAATTCATCCACACTCAGATCGGCCAATTTCCTTAAAAAACAAAGAAAAGCATTTTTTCAGAATGCAGGTCTAAAACTAAAATTTGCTAAATTGAAAAGTATTATGTATATTACTATATCATTTATAACAGAGCAGGCAACGCCATCATACCATATATAAATTAGGTTTGCATAAGTGAAGCAGCTGATGCAGTGGTATTTTTACCAAAAACATAAGATGGCTGCTCCAGTGGCCTAAGTGATTAGAGTGTCCACCTCAGATGCAGGAGGTCACGGGTTCAAAACTCCAGCTGGGTCATACCAAATACTTATAAAAATGGTACTAACAGCTACCTCGCTAGGCGCTCAGCATTAAGAGGTTAGAGTTAGGACTGATCGATCTGGTGTCAGGATAATGTGACTGAGTGGGACGTCATGCTACATGTCTGCAGCATTATGCCCCAGTGCTAGACATCACTATAAACTGCACACTGCAGACATTGTAGCAATAAGACTGAAATTTTTTTAAAGCTACATTAAAAATCCAAATCACACACTTACACACATCCCAAAAATGTACGTGTCCACGAGGGTTAGCTTATATAAAAAGAATTGATTATCAATGCTCTTAATTGAGAGAACACTTTTTTTTCTAAAATAAATCATCTTCTTAATACACAAGGAAAGTAGTTTTTTTCCATCTTTTTTGAGACACTTACAATTCTAAGATTATAGGAAAGGTGAAGGTCATTAAGTGAATGCTGCATTTGTTTTTATTTTCTTTTAAGGTTGTAACAACTCTTAAGTCTTAAACCATGTAACAGAAAGAAGTGAATCCCAATAAGCTGAGTAAAATCAACAACTTGTTTATTTCTCCAAGTTATAAAGTGAAAATTTAAGAGACACAGTATTGTGAATTAAGTTCCAAATAATCCTAAATGTCCTATCACAATTCCCAAAGTAAAGAATCTTCAAAAAAATTAAAAAATGTCCTGATGTATCAAAATGATTCAATCCAAATGTCTCTGAATGAGTTCTCATTAAGTCCAAATTAGTTTACAAGTCCAAAAAATTAATGAGCACTTTATAATTTTAATGATTAACTTAAATAAAAATTCCTCTCAAATTAGATCTGAACAAAACTGTAAGTGATTCCATAGACTGATCTTTAAATACAAATAAATAATTGCTTACCAATTCCCTTTATAAACATCCCAACTTGACCTAAGTTGCAACAGAATGTTCTATAAAACTTATCATTTCCATGCAAAATTCCACTAACCTTAAACTCAAATTCTAGCAAACATTGTTTACTACTTAGAATCACAACAAAATTCATGTAGGCAAAAATCCATTCACAACCCTCAATTATAATTTATATTCATGACAAAAGTCAGGTATGCAAAAACTCTCTCTACAAACCTCAGTCAGGGACAAAAGTCTAGAGCTGATCAAATCCCATAGCCTGACACCCAAGACTACCCATTTTCAAAGTCAGGCAAGTCCTCTTTTCCAAGCTGCTAGTCCAGGACACATGCTTTTTTCCTATTTTAAAAAGTCAGCCAAGTTTGTATTTTCATTCTTTATT
Organism: Megalonaias nervosa; assembly: GCA_016617855.1. Lineage (NCBI taxonomy): Eukaryota > Metazoa > Mollusca > Bivalvia > Unionida > Unionidae > Megalonaias > Megalonaias nervosa. The sequence goes on along the minus strand of JAECUM010025179.1, from coordinate 5,934 downwards.
CACTTTATTTGCCATTATCTGGCCATTCATGGTCCTCGGGGCATAATGAACACATGATTGTACCCTAATCCATGTACACATTTACATCCTGTATCACAGCTACAAGTGATCAATGATATCTGCTTCATATGCGCATGTTCTATTACCGCTTTCTTGTATTTTGGGACAAGTGACAAGCAGCCAGATCCTCATGAATGGCTCACTCAGATTTTAATCCAGGGAGTAAGCATAATTAAATAAATCCAAGAAGCTTTATGGACATTATAGTACAAAGCACATGGGTCACGTATGCACATTTACTCATTTTATATTAAATATAAATTGTTCTTTAAAATTTAACACTAATTTTCATTAACCAAAGTCTATTCAATTCTGACTATTGAATGCTCTGCACCTTAATGGTCACCAAGAAACTTCCAGATGAAAATTATCTATTGCTATGGACTTTTACAATAGTGGTCATGTACTAAACTTGGGTCAAATTAAGAGCATGTCGAGTGGAATCGTCATGATCAAGGGTAGTACGAATTTGTTTATCAATATGCGTAGCTTCCATTGTGACATCACAGCACACAACATTCAATCTGGATTGTACTGGATCATACCTTTAGGTTCATTTCATCCAAAAATGTCAAAGTACTTTAACAATGATTTTGCCATATGCACCTCTCGGGGGCATCTAAATAATGACTTTCCAAAGGAATATGAATATATATGAATCCAAATGAAGTGAATACTTGTAAGTTAAAGGTGTATAGAATCAAATTCTAAAAAATGACACCCATTACTGAAAAAGTCAGTGTTGAATGCCTACATGACCCATGTGACTTGTACTATAGTATTGGTTTTCTTTATAAACTAGTTAAAAAACAGTAATAATTCTTTAATTTTAAACTGATTGTATAGATGATTAACTTCTGCAATACTGCATTTAAAGTAAAATATTTACACTAATTAATGAGCTCTCAGTTTGTATTTAAACGACACAATGTATATTATGATCAATTTGTTATCCCTGCCTTTAATTTACTGACTTAGAAGGAAAGATGTATTTTAGTTAATATAAACAATATCTCAAACTGGCACAAGTTGGAAATTCAACCAGTGTATTTGCCAGTGTCAACATGCACTTTCCTTATGAGAAGGCAGACCTGATGAACTATCGGAGGGAAGACTTGCATGTTTTTCTCAATTATCATGAATTTATCTTCAAAAAGGATTAACATCCTGCCATTCATCAACACTACTTAGACCTCAGAGCAAAGATGATGGCATACAAGCAGTTACCAGATCGACCTGTAGAAATTCTTGGAACGCCGTCATGTATAGCCAATCATATACAAAAACAAATGCCTTAAACCCGAAAACAACAACAACAAGAATATTGTAAACCTACATACTGAGATGAAACGACATCGAAATCTCGGTAAATATACTGCAAGTGCGTTATTAAATGCACAAAAGAAACACATATATTGACTAAAATATAGGTACGCTGTATTATTTGTTAATTTTACCATTTTTCTGTACCGTTACTCACAAGATAATCGTAAAATACACGATGCAAACGACCTACCTTTTCCTTTGAGCCATGCTTGCAATGGAGGCTGCCATTATAAGGAAATGACGTTATTATTTACTATCCTTAGTTAGGCTGGTACCATATCTGTAACCTTACCTATTGACTGGTCCCCTATCGTATTTTTATACATAATTACCACTTATGGGCGGGGCGGTAACTATTTAGGGGTCGGACACCAGGCTATCGCCCTCCTTCTTCTATTAGATCTGCCAAAACATAGTAATGTACAGTAACGGACAATAAGGTATAGTAACGGCCAGTAATGTACAGCAATAGAGATGAAAATACAGTTACGTAAAAGAAATTCAAGTAATGGATCACAAAATTATAAGTACTTTTTAAAACCATTTTGTTGTTGTTGTTTATCCAATGACATTAACATGAAAATTGATCGCACCGGTGTAAAGAAACGAACTCCTTCTTGAATGTACAGTAATTTATCCTATACTTTGATAACAAATATATTAAATAGTATAGTCGTGGAACCAAGCACAATAATATGTATTTATTTATTTATTTATTTATTTATTTATTTATTTATTTATTTATGTTCCCAGTTTAGAGATTTTTATTCACTGTTTTTATTATTCTAAGTTTTTATTTTAAATATTTAGTTACAGTAATGGAGAGGTAATGCAGTAATGTACCTACGATATTGTGCACTAATGATATAGAAGCTTATAGATGTTATTGGATTAGATAAATAACAATATCTCTTTTTTGCACAGTTTCCTTTTGTTGTTGTGCAACGCTTATTTACAGAATGGTATATACTATTCTGTGGTAGCAAATAAAAACGACGTATAGATGTATAGCTGTGCAATCATGCAACTTAATATATTTATTATTATTAATATATTTATAATTATTAATATATTTATTATTATTCGCTTATTTCTGTCCCCCGTTTAAAATACTTGTTTAAGTTTTCATTTCTTCAGGTTTTCATCAAAAACTGTTAATTGATTTATATTTTATGACTAACGGCGAAAACATCGTCGATAATTGTATAGCAATCGTTTTTGTTTTTCGTTTCTTTTTTTATTTTATAAAATATTTATAGAATAGACAAGACAAACTTCAATTGCGTGACCATTCAAAAGTAGCAGGTTATGCTTTCATGAAATGGCGCATATTCACACCTGTTGCATGTGCCTTTCATGTCCACATTAATTGCACAGAAAATCCAATAAACTGCCTAGGTACGAAAAAGCATAATTATCATTTAATGGCATATTTTGAGACTTAATGCTCAAATAACATTTAAGAAATTGGATACATGTATGAGCACTAGTGTTTCTAACACACTTTCCCAAATATTTATACAGTGATTTTTAATGTAAATAATTGGAATGAAGATGAAACCAAAATAACAATTTGCTATTTATTCACTGTGTTAAAATTCTTTAATTTTTTTATTATTTTTTTTAATATTTTTTATTTATTTATTTATTTTTTTTATTTTTATTTTTTTTTGTGGTTATTTTGAGATATCTGGAATATTGCCAGAATGATAATAGGAATGGTAAAATAAAAAGACGATACGGTGTCCGTGCGACGACTGCACAAAAGATTGTTAGTCGGCTTGTGTTCTGTGCCACGTATGTCTTTTTGGTTTTTGGTATTTCTTTGTTTGTTTTTTTTTGCAGGCTTATATATTGTTAAGGTTAATTTTGTATTTTTTTTTTTTGTAGATGTACATTATCATTATTATGATTATTTTATTCTCTCTGTGATTTCTTTGAGCTGCCAGTACGACCTTTCATTTGAATATGCGAGCAACCATTTCTTTTGGGTAACATTATTATGAATTCATGGGGGCCCGCACATAAGGGCAAGAGGAAAGGGGCACTTGGTCACCCACCTCCCTCCACTGGATACACGTCTAAACACGTTTCGGCCTACATCCATAAAACTTAATAGCTGATTGAAACAGAGTGAATCTTAAAAAAAAACATTACTGCACGATAACTGAGGTGTTTAGTAGCGGGAAATGTCAAAGTGGAGACAATCCAGAGACAATTTATGCCATCTAGAAATAAGTGTCATAAAGTTAGTGTTTCCAGAGTAGTTATTTAATAAAGGTGGAAAATAAAGAATTATTTTAACTTCGATGGGCGTGTTAACATTTTGGCGGTAGATAAAGATAATCCTGACTGGCTAAGCTAAATGAGGGGTGTGTGTTTCCCAAAAGAAATTCAGGGTTTTAAGTAATTTTCGTCGCGACAGTAGTCAGTGTAAGCTTCTGTGGTAAGTCAAGGACTTTTTAGCTCTGGAAAATAACAAGTATTTCTTGTTAAATTGTTCATGGGACGCGTGTCTGGACGTTGAGGGACACGGGACTTTAAGGAGAGAGAGAGAGAGAGAGAGACAGAGAGAGAGAGAGAGAGAGAGAGAGAGAGAGAGAGAGAGAAAGAGAGAGAGAGAGAGAGAGAGAGAGAGAGAGAGAGAGAGAGAGAGAGAGAGAGATTCGGCTAAAAAGAAAAGAAGCTAGTCTCGGCAAGCACAAGGGGAAAAATAGCTCCATATGTGCACCACGCAGTGGGAAAGGAGAACAGACAACCAAACTACGGTTGATGACTCCAAGAGGCTGGAGGGAATAAGTCTACTCTGACCTGTTACTAAACGTTGACTTTGCGAGGACTAAACAAACAGGTTATGCGGGCATGCAGAACAAAATGAGTTCGACCGTTCATTCGATTATATGCTATAATTTGTTTTATCGGTAAAACAGAAAGTCTAATTGCATTTCTTATTAAATTTCTAACTTTATTTTTAAGAGAAAGTGCATCCTTAAAATGTTATGTCGTTTTCTATGTAAATGATACATTTTACAAACGGGGGCTCGTGTTGTTCTATTCTATATCAATGCTCAGATCTCCATCCATTAATTTCATATTTTATTTTGTTATTTACTCGATCCGGGCAATAACACGGTGGTCGATCATCTCCTAGATAACGATAACCAAACCAAAACGCCACATAACGAGTGGTGCACCCTAACACTGACCACTATATCTTTGCCCCCCCCCTACAATTCTGCGGTCCCCCCCATTTAAATTATATAAATGAAATTCAAATTTTCTCATTTACAGTTTTCAATTCTTGCCAGTTATAATAAGCGAAAGATGATAACAAATGACGATAAGCGTTTAAATAAAGGAGCAGAAAACATATATATTTCCTTTAACGGTATTTATTTCCGTAATATGCGTATCAGACATGAAAAGGAAAGATAATAGAATGGGACCACCCAGTGTTTAAACGATTTTTATGTTTTTCAGGGAACTAGATAAAATAATATCGAAAATTCAAACATAGAAACTTTAAGAAGTGATTATTGACAGGCATTTATCGTAAGAAATTCAAGTAAATTGTGTGTTTTTTGTAATATCCTCCTGAACAGCTTCATTGAACATACTGTCTTCGTATGTGCTAGGGTCAATGCTAAAAATATATATTATATATATATATATATATATATATATATATATATATATATATATATATATATATATATATATATATATATATATATATCTTAATCAGATAATTAAATTCCAAAATCGTTAGGATTATTACAAGAAAAGAAAGCTGTCTCATTTATTCCTTAATTCGTATCCGTGATCTCCTAACTCCATCTTCCAAGATTCGTTCCCCCAATCTTCGGCGTTTTTCGTACTCTGATCTCCATTTGCCTTGATTCAATAAGCCTGTTTTGTACTCTGATCTCCATTTGCTCTGATTCAATCGGCCTATTCGTACTCTGATCTCCATTTGCCCTGATTCAATAAGCCTGTTTTGTACTCTGATCTCCATTTGCCTTGATTCAATCGGCCTATTCGTACTCTGATCTCCATTTGCCCTGATTCAATCGGCCTGTTTTGTACTCTGATCTCCATTTGCCTTGATTCAATAAGCCTGTTTGTACTCTGATCTCCATTTGCCCTGATTCAATCGGCCTGTTTTGTACTCTGATCTCCATTTGCCCAGATTCAATCGGCCTATTTCGTCCTCTGATCTCCATTTGCCTTGATTCAATCGGCCTGTTTTGTACTCTGATCTCCATTTGCCCAGATTCAATCGGCCTGTTTTGTACTCTGATCTCCATTTGCCCAGATTCAATCGGCCTATTTCGTACTCTGATCTCCATTTGCCTTGATTCAATCGGCCTGTTTTGTACTCTGATCTCCATTTGCCTTGATTCAATCGGCCTATTCGTACTCTGATCTCCATTTGCCCTGATTCAATAAGCCTGTTTTGTACTCTGATCTCCATTTGCTCTGATTCAATCGGCCTGTTTTGTACTCTGATCTCCATTTGCTCTGATTCAATCGGCCTGTTTTGTACTC
>JAECUM010025178.1:0-52222 GCA_016617855.1 Megalonaias nervosa | reverse complement strand
AAATCAATTTTAGGAAATTTTTTTTTTTAAATTCTTTTTTTTTTTTTTAAACGGGGAGGGGTAAAAAAAAGTGCTAGGTGTGGCAACAAAAAACATGGATGGTCAGCTGATCAGAATCACATTTTACTTTTGGCTTAGAAATTCAGGTGTCTTTTTTTCTCCTTATATAATATAGTCCTGTAATCCACATGAAAAATAATTGCAAGAAAATGTTTTATTGGGTAATCATAATTGTTGTTTCTAACCATGTTCTGCAGTTCACAGCAAGAAACATAAGACATGTTCAGTACATAACAGCATTCAAGAAAACTTTGGATTTCTTGATTCCATATGTTCTGACAAATTGTTTTATTCCTTAGAAATCTGTTGGTGAATGGCATGTGGCCAACATCAGTCTGGAACCTGTGTACGCTGGTGTTGGTTTTGTCAGTGTTGTACATTGGTGACTGGGAATTGTGTAAATCTGTCACCTCCAGGATGCATTGGCTTGAAGCAACACTGCATATACCACAAGGTAAAAGTTATGCTGCTTATATGTGATACTGTTATTGTTTTCTTTAATGGTACTTTTACATATTATTAGCTATATCATGCTAAGGAAATGGGAGCTATAGTAATTGCCTCTCCAAGGACACACCAAGGTGCTGTCCTAGGCTGGATTGTGCAAAATCATGACCAGTGAGTACGGCACTGTACCAACTGAAACTCCGCTACTTCCATGTAATGTGAGATATGAATTTTTAGCTTGTCTCTGTCAGGTGCAAGAAAGGAATATTGTTTTACTCCAGGCATTGGCATCTACACAGATGAAAGCATATACATACACCAGTACTGCATCTCAACCTTTCTTTCTTCCTAGGTCCTAGCACCTGACCTCAGGGGAGGGGCTAAGGGGACTAATTTCATACATATATGTACATTATTTATATATTTTCAGGTAAGAATTTGCATTTAGTTCAGTTGTTTTGTACAGTTATCACTGGACTCGTGAAACTTAACCCATATTTCACTCTCCATTGACTTTCATTTCATTTCTCAACCTCTCTTCATGCTTGAATCATCAAACTAGATGATTGTATGCATCACTACTAGTACCATACCCTTTCAACAGATGGTCACTGTGACCTACATTTTTCATTTTACTGGTATAGCTTAAGCTGTTGCATTTAGCTCATGGCTACATGGGCAGTTTTTCACCATATACAAATACTGTTAATGGGATGCCTGTTGATGAGTTTTAAACTCGTCACCAAAATAGGCAAGTGTGACCATATTACACTGATCACTGACTTCATTAAAATTTGTGTTTATGACTATTTATGCTATAATTATTAAACTATGGCAGATAATTATACACCGCGATTAGTACCACACACATACAGGAAAGATAGTTACTGTGACCATCACATACATTTTTTTAGCTTTGGTTAAAGTTTTGAATTTAGCTCATGACCACATGTCTTTTGCATGTTATGTATTATGTACATACTCTCCAATCTAACATCAGGAAAGTTGATAAGGGTATGTATCCTAATGGGTGCTACTCCCTCATTGCAGAAATTGGCCATTATGACCCATATTTTTTGCTTCTCCAGGGCCTGAAAATAGCGATGGTCTCATGTCCTTGGATCTGCAAATTTCACTATTGGACAATTGTGTGAAAAGCCTATTGGACCTCCCAATTTCTAAGAAATAGAAATTACAAGTATTCATCTGCAGTTGTTACTTTAGTGACTGTAAAATATTGACAGATATCTTCAGAAACCTGTTCCTATTAATGTTACTTCAAGTGTACTTATGGTTTGCTGTGTACAAGAAAGTCGGACTGGGTCATCATGTATATAGAGCAGAGTGTGAGTCTATGCTATTCTTGCCTCTAGATTTGTTTACCAGTCCACAAGCACACCAAAACATCAAGACTTAAATCGACTCTCATTCATAGAGACTAGGTCTTGTTACTTGGAAACAGAACCTTTCAGTCTTCCACCTGAAGCCTTATTCAGTGAGACTTGCAATACCTGATGTAGAAGATGGTACTCAAAATATAATGTTGAATTAATCACTAACTAGAACATTGAAAGGTGAACCAACCTTTACACATGGTTCCTGTCCAACATTGACTATAAGTTACGAGTTTATGTAATTTTGGCCATTCATCCAGTGGCAGATTCAAAGAGCTGAAGGAAGCAAAATGAGAAAAATGGCCCTCCAACACAAAAGAAGAGCACAACAAGGATGCAAAGTATCACGAACATTTAAAGAATGCTGGAAAAAAATTGTCCATGGATGTAATAAGATGATAAGACAGGAAAAAGTTGGACCTGTTTGAAGTTTCTTGGTTTAGGTGACTTTACCTGGTACATGCAGCTTAAAGTTGACCAAATTCGTGCTCATGCAAAGAACATTTGTAACTGATTTTGTATTGAATCTGATGTTCCTTGGGTGCAACTCAACTGTTAATATGTATGTTGGGCCTGGCTCTCTCAGAGAGTGACAGGTCCTGGGCCTGCCACACATAGACCCTATTTTCAGGGCCTGTTTACTAGCTTGGGTTAAATTTTGTGTGTGATGTTCATTTCATTGGGTCTGTTCTTGTTAAAATTGAAGATGCTATGCATCTCTGTTAGTACCACACCCTTACTGCAAAAAAACCTCCCAAATGATTGTGAAAAATGTGTCATCTTTTACATGGTTAGTTATGTTCATGCTTATAGCTCATGACCACTTGATGTTCTATATGCATGCTATCCTTCATTCAATCATGAACTTTGGTGGGGTGGGTTGGGGTGAATTTTGATAAGTACAACACCCTTATTGTAAAAAAGGGGTCTCCGTGATCTGTATTTCATGTGGCATTGACTTTGTTGAAAGTTTGTACTTAAAGTTTGTGCTTTATTGGTGCTGTTTATGTTCAAATCGAGAAACTTGATCATGGGATACATCTCTATTAGTGAAATATCCTTACACGCAAAGAAAGTCACTGTGACTTCTGTTTTATGCAGCTAACATAGGTTAAGTATTTGTGTCTGGATTATGACCACCTAAATTTGTTGATGCTATATAGACCTGAGCATATACTTAATACCTTACTGACTTGCATTTGGAAGTCAGAATAAATATATTTATTCAGCAGTAAACTTTGCATACTAGTGACAGTAAATTGCATATTGTGATAGGTTTGTCTCAGAAGGTTAACAGTGTATTGTACCCATGAATGAGTATAGAAGTAAGATATGTGGACCGAATACTTTCTCTGTGAGGCCTCAGCTGAAGTGGCTATTTAAGGTAATTACTGATACATAAGCTGCAGAATATCTTGTCCTTGTTGGTTTTCAACCAGTTTGGTGTAAGGATTTATATGGCTGAGATGCATTCCATGACCAAATTAACAGGAGTTATGCCCCATGAAGGTCTGTCCTCCTAACTTTTGTTTCTGCAGCATTACTCTGAATAGAAAAGTTTGATTTCAATCATATTTAACATGCAGATTTACACTGATGAGGCCTTGAGTGAGTTAAATTAACTGTATTCTTCATTGTAACTGAGAGTTGTGGCTTCTGACTGTCCCTTTTTATTTAGTTTCAGCAGCATAACTTTCGTAAGGAATAATGGATTTCAACCATATTTTTTATGCACTTATATTGATGAAACTTTGAATGAGTTTAATTTTCAGCAATTGACATCCTAGATTAGAGGAGTTATATCCCCAGATGGCCCATTCTCTTGTTGTTTTTTTTTCACAACATGAGGTCCTATGTTTAAGGTCCTTCCTAGTGAATTGTAATTTGCTGGTCCTTTTTCAGTGTATCAATCAGCTCTGGTTATGTAATGATATCTGGGGTGCAGAGTTAATCTGACACTGAGGTAGCATGGTTCACTGATGCTCTGCTTACACTATGTACAAATTAAAATCATGATGACTAACTTTCATTTAATTTTGTATGTATAAATCTAAACTTCTAACATTGTTCCAGACTGGCCTGCCATAGTGAGAGGACTCCTGATTTCCTGTCTGGCTGGTTTTGTATTTTTCCTGATCTTGTTGTATGTCAGAAGATATCTTCTGAGAGCCCTTCTTTCCTACAGAGGATGGATGTGTAAGTCTGGAGGAAAATTTGTGTCTGTGTTGTTTTTCTTGCTTGGACATCTTATCAAGATGTGGACTGTCAATTACATGGTGTTTAAGCAGGGTGGACGAGAATTTCAAAACCTGTTTAATACCTTTCAGCTGAGCCAAAGATGAAGTATAAAATGTAATTAGACATTTTAGAATATTACCAGCCACCCTGCTAAAACATCATGTAATGATTTTATCCCCATTAAACAAATCTTAGGAACAAACAACAAACATTAAGACTGTTTAATGTTATCTGTATGTTGGAGATGTAAACGTCGATTTGAATTTGAATGTAGTCATATACAGACATAATATAAAGCAATTTGATGAGTAGATGCAAATGTTTTCAATTAAGACGAAATAAAATTTATGGTTTAAATATTGTTTTATTTGCATTTCATGAATTAATGAGATGACTGAAATCAGAAGTTGTTCTCCTCTACTGATTTCTGACTCACTGGCCATTGCTGAGAGATAAGGGAAGTGTGTGTGCATCTACAGAATGCAGTTGGACTATGTGACATGTAGAAATTACTGATTTTTTGGACGCTTGCAATAGCTAAATTTAATCATATATGCTGACCTTAGAATTTATACAGAAATATAAGCCCACTTCCATCAATTCATTACATTTAATCTTTTAAAACATTTCATTTCAATCAAAATCCTTCTTATAACCGACCACCTATCAGTCAGCAGCCATTTATCTAAATGTGTTCAACTCAGAACCAATCATGCAGTGTATATTATTCTATGCCATGGCCAGTTGTGTTAGAAGCATGATGGATGCAGTTGTGATTAAACTTGTGATTTCTTGCATCAGCTAAAGCAATGTCCTATCAGTAGTTTCTGAAAAGCTGGTTGCCACATTATTTTCATATTGCCTGTCAAATTTTATATTACATGACTGAGATTATGTATAAGGAATGATTTTCCTGGGTTATTAGCCAATCAGATTTTTAGAATTTTCAAGACTGGGAATCAGATACTTTTCCAGCATAATGTAATCAGAAACTTCGACAGTGTTAAGATTTCTTAATTTAAGTGTTTGAAATTGTGCAAAAAAAGTATTCCATTATCTCTCTGAAAGCTGTAGCTGTCTTGTTGGAAAAACAAAGGCATCACCAGTTGTTATTTGTTACAATGGTTTGTTCGATTACTACAGCAACATGTGTTTTAGTTCATCTTGCCATAAGGCCTGTTGAACTTATAGCATTTTTCTTTTGTCATCTATTCACTATTGCTATTTGTTACTTGTTCTCAGACACTGCTCAACAGAATTTTACATAATTTGAAAGAAAGAATCCTGGCATGGATGTGTTCCAAAGTTATTTAAATGATGCCTTTCTGAATTTAAATATGGCAGCAGGGTCTAAAAATAGAGTTATCTTCAAACAACTTCTTACTTGGTATACATTTGACCAAATTTATCAGAAATCATCCTGACATAATGATGCTAATCCATGATGAAATATGGCTGCATTATTAAAATTAGAACTTGAAATGATGGATTCTAAGAAAACTGCTTAACACAGATTGACCAAATATGTCAGAAAACATTTTTGTAATAATGCTTTTAGATTTATGCCAATTTGCCATCAAATATGACTGTCAATACTAAAAATGTAAAATGTTTGAAACAGCTTCTTTTCAAAACTACGAAACAGAATTTGACCAAATTTTCAAGAAGGCATTCTGGACATCAAGTATGTCCATGGTTGTGGAAAAAGAAATACCTTTGGCAGCTTCTCCTTAGGCATCTCTGAACGGACTTTGATCAAATCAGACAGAAAGTGTCCTAACTGAAAACCTTTCAGATTTATACAAATGGTGTTCCATAAGCAAATGTTGCTACCCTTAGTGAAATGAGAAAAATGTTTACACAGCTTGATATTAAAATGACTGCTGAACACACTTGACACAGTGCATGAGGTATAGGGGTTTTTCATAAACAGAGAAATGCTGCTGCTGTGCCATCAGTTATTGCTGAAGAAACCTTAAAATGTGTATTTCCATAGCAGTGAACAACATTGGACAAAATTTAAACATAACAAATCTTACTGACCTTTATAGAGTATGAAAGTGATCAGGACTATTTATAATAACAGTTTTGGGGTTATACAGAGTTATTCCTCTTGTCAAAATATAATTAAATACAGATAATTTTATTTTGATACAAGATGTTTAAATTTCAATAGAGTAAGTAACTATTGTACAAAAAATAACAAAATAATACATATGAGAGGATTTGCAATATAAATTGAAGAAAAAATATATAATAACAATATATCAAGTAAGAATCTAAGTTGATGATAATGTGATAATATTATTACATTTGTAACATCAGCTTTTGGTTACCAGTGGTCTGCATGTGAGATTGTTATGCAGGAGTACCGGATTTAATTCCAAACCAGGCCATATTGGTTGCTGACTTCTGTCCTTAGGCAGGACACTTTACTGTCATTGTCTAACAAAAGCTGACTAAAGCCACAATACAAAACACCTTGAAACTGGACCGCTCCGGTGGTCTGAGTGGTTAGAGCATCCGTTACATTTAAAATCCAAATCACACACACACACACACAAACACCTCAGGAATGATTTTGTGCATATTTGGTGCACACCAAATGTTTTTATACAATGAAAAAAACTGCAGGTATTTACTAATAATGTAATCTACCTTCTAGAATGCCAAACTAAAAACATCTTTGATGTACTCCAGTAAATGTATCTGAGGATCAGAATATATTAACACATTGAAATATATGCAAGAACAAGATTTTGTTTTAAGAAGAATATATTTTGTCTTGAAAACCATGCCCAAGTTTATAAATTTATTTGCAGAGATATCTTGCTAAAATGTTGACCACAGTTTATAATTCATGATTATTTTGAAGCAAATTTGGTGAAGTAGAGATTGGGACACTTGCTGGTATTTCCATGTTAAAGTGACTGAAACATTTGTTGTTGATATGTTACGACATGTATTGTACATTGTTGTTTGTCATTACATATATTCAGTGCTATTATTCACACAATATTTTAAATGTACAGTTGTTAATTTTTAGTTTGTAATAACCAACAGCTTTATGAAAGCCCAATCTGCTTTCCTTCTTAACACTTCCAAATTAAATTATTAGAGTACTTAAACCTATGACCTTAAAAAATAAAAGAAATTAGTCTGGGACATGAACCTGCATACTTCTGGTTGCATGTCCAATGCCATAATCACTGAACCACCACAGCTCTCTTGAGCGCAGCTCTCACAGGTTTCCACTTTATGACTTAATGGGCAGGGCCTCAGAGGGGTAAAGACAGATGCAAGTATTCATGCCAACTGCACATATTAATTCCCCTTGTAACGCCCCACAGATAATTTACGCTATAATGCCAGGTAAAAGTATATTACATTAGATGTGCAATGTGTATTTTCATATTTATATTTTTCTCTTGTGCTGCTTTGAGGATTTTATTGAAAGTTCATTGGCTGAATAAATGATATTTTAAATGGAAAATGGAGCTTTACCATTTTTTTGGTTGCATTGGAGTACTGCATTTTTAAAATTGTCAGAAAGGAGTGTGTGTGTGTGTGTGATTTAGATTTTTAACGTAGCTTTAACAATTTTTCAGTCATATCACTACGGTGTCTGCAGTGTGACAGTTTATAGTGATGTCTAGCACTGGGGCATCATGCCGCAGACATGTAGCATGATGTCCCACCCAGTCACATTATCCTGACACCAGGCCGACCAGTCCTAACACTAACCTCTTAATGCTGAGCGTCAAGTGAGGCAGCTGTTAGTACCATTTTTTAAAGTTTTTGGTATGGCTCGGCCGGGGTTCGAACCCGCGACCTCCCGCATCAGAGGCGAACGCTCTAACCACTAGGCCACCGGAGTGGTCCTGTCAGAAAGGAAATATTGTGAGAAGTAAGGTTTTTGGATGAAGTTTGACATAACTTTTCCTCCTGTGTTGTCGGAAGGATTTTATTGAAACTTTCTAGATGCATGCTAAGGTATAGTTTTATCCTCTATCTCATTTTTTTACATAGTATTCTTCAATAATTGCCAGAAAATGGATAATTTAATAAGTCAGTGGCTGCATTGATTTTTGAGATATGAGCTAGAAATGATAGTTCAGAAATTGTGTAGTCTAAATCAGTTTTTGTAAAGATGTACAATAAGGTATTTCCTTTTTTCTGTTGCTCATTTTTGTGCAGTTACTACTTTCCACTACTGTTTTCTGATGGCCATATCAGTATCATGGATACTTTGATTGCTGCCATTGAAATTATAAATTAGATTGTACCTCTTCAGATGAACAACCCAAGACACAGTCTACAAGCACAATTCTCTGGGCATTTGTGGTTAGACTGGTCAGCGGCAACAGTCCTCTGTTATATGGATGTCAGCAGAGTTTGCCTAGGTATGTAGAGCTCATTTAAACATTAAAACATGTTTTTTACATCAGATTCCTTTATAGAATATGTGATATTAATAATTTTTATATCGCCTATATCAACATTGTGTGACATACCTATCACTTTTCTGGCATGGAAGTCATTTCAACAGTGTTAAAGTTTTGTGTTAGAGCTTAGGTCATAGTGGGGTCATCAGCACATGGACATGTTGTTGTATAAGCTCAGTCATGTCCAAAAATTGTATTGTTATAATACGAAGATGCACGTATTGACAAATCAGTACACAGATTTTTGTAAGAGTGATAACCATAATCATAATTTATTCCCCAAATAATAAATACAGTTTTTTTTTTCAAATATGTTTCAGGCATAATCTGTCATTATCAAGTATGCCCTTACAAAAAAATTTGAAAGCAGGTTTCAACTCACTGGTGCCAGTTCTGTTTTCTTTTAGATTCCCATGGTCATTTTGCAACAGCTGGTAAACGAAGGCTGTCCCAAATCAGCATATAAAACATAAGATATTTATGTATCATGCATGATACTGAAAAACACAAAGAGCAGTCAAAACAAAATCACCATAGGGAACAAGTTGGCATAATATAATTCCAAAGGTGCAGACTGCCATGGTTTAACTTACAGAAACAGGAGAGGAAGTATGGCCTAGTGTTATGTATATTTAATTGTTTGTCTGTTAGTTTTAAACTTTTTTTATTCCGTTACATGTTATTGTAATGTAACATTGTTTACTGGACTTGACCTTGTCCAAAAGTTGAGTTCAGTTCTGTTTGACCTGATTGACTTTTCTTTTTTATTTCATTGATGTAAACAACTAATAATAGCTTCATTGTCCTCTATGGATATGAGTTTATTGACCAAATTATTATGCAGGTGAACAAGTTGATTTGGGTCAGGGTTTTGGGGATTCCAAAGTAAATTTTATAGGGTATTATGTTTTAAATAAACAAGGCTCATTAAATCATGGTAGAAAGTTATTTTCCATTAGATAATGGTTGTTTTTAGAAAATGCTAATTTGTGACCTGAGGTTAACAGAGAACTATATTATCTTGTGACTGTCAGAATTTTACCAGTTGTGCTTTAACATCTGGCACTTTAAGTTGTATTATGTTGTGACCAGTTTGGGCTGAGTTTTAATTTCTTCAAATTTTTTATTTCAAGTGATGATTTTCTCTGGAAATACAAAAGTGCTCTGACAAATTCTTGGATAAGACGTTCATTGGAATTTGTACTGAATTCAAACCTGGAATAATATTTCTGTGATTCAACAAGAGACTTTTGACACATCAGTACGATGCAGGCCATAACAGACACGTCATCACCTTCAATTTTAAATCTCTTTGGGACTTGAACTGAATTTTATTCAGGACTTTTTATTACTTGGACTTGTGTCTTTAATACTTGGATTATTTTTGGGTTTAATTTGCAGAACAGTGAGTTCTTTTTTTCTGATTTTTTTACTTTGTATTGTAGGGAAATAAATTATTTGTTAAATTTTACAAAGCCACCAGTGCTGTCCTCATCAATGGCAGCAGAGGAAATTGGTTTCGAACAACAGTTGGAGTCAGACAGGGATGTATACTGTCACCTACACTCTTCAACATTTTCCTGGAAAGGATCATGGAGGATGCCTTGCATGACCACAAGGGCACTGTCAGCATCAGAGGAAGAACAATCACCAACCTTCGCTTCGCAGATGATATTGATGGTTTAGCAGGAGATGAAAAAGAACTGGCTGACTTGGTTGAGTGCCTCGACACAATCTCCACCACATGCAGTATGGAGATTAGCGCCAAAAAAAACAAACTGATGACAAACAACACCAATGGCATCAGTGCAGAAATAAAGGTCAGTGGACAGAAGCTGGAAAGAGTCACAAGCTTCAAGTACTTGGGATCAATTATCACAGATGAGGGCTCCAAACCAAAACTACTTTGCAGGATTGCCCAGACAACAGAAGCAGTAACAAGGTTGAGACCAATGTGGAAAGATACCAACATTGCTTTTGGTTCCTAAATAAGGCTGATGCGCTCAATTGTCATATCCATCTTTCTGTATGCTTGTGAAACATGGACGCTCACATCAGATCTACAAAGAAGGATTCAAACCTTCGAAATGAGATGCCACCGCAAGATCTTGGGCATCTCATACATTGACCATGTAACCAACAAAGAAGTCTACAACAGGATCCAACGAGCCATCGGATCCTATGAAGACCTCTTGACCACTGTAAAAAAGTGCAAACTGAAGTGGTACAGTCATGTCTCAAGATCATGGACTGGCAAAAATAATCTTGCAAGGCACAGTGCGAGGGTGCAGAAGAATAGGCAGACAGAAAAAGAGGTGGGAAGACAACATTAAGGAGTGGACAGGCATGGGATTTGGAGATTCCCAAAGGGCAGTAGAGAACAGGGAAAGATGGAGAGAATTGGTTGTAAAGTGTCCCAACAACCTCTTGGGTTAAGGGATTGATGATGATGATGATGACAAAGCTTGTTGTCTTCACTCTTTTCTGTTACTCATTTTAAGAGCATAGACTTGTAACACCTAGTCCAAATTATGATATGATTCATTAGAATATATATCGTTTAATGTTTTGTGCCAAATAATATCGCTTTAAATGAAATTGTAGAAAATACTTTATTGTTTGATACTCAGAAATGTTGTATTACAAGGTGTGTCTGATTGGTGTGGTTGTGTAAGCTTTATCATGTCTGCCTTTTACAATTTTCACACGCACACGCACACACACACACACACACACACACACACACACACAGAGCTTTATTCTAGCTTTGTAAATAAGATCCATGAAGTTGGAAGCTTTATTTCAATGTTTTTGGGTATTTTTTAAAACTTAAAATAATTTAAATAAAACATGAAGTTCATTTTCGTTGTTGTTGTTGGTACAGCTCATTGAAATTGATAAATATGGTGGGAATTTATGAAGTTTGAAGAAAAAAAAATCAGCACATTTGTTGAACTTGGATTGTATTTTGCAGTAAACCTTGAACTTGAGCTTATTTTGCAATAAGCAGCAGTTGGTCAGAAAATTACAATGTCCATGAACTTACAGTTCACATATACCCAACTGATGAAGGCTTATACCCTATATAAATTACTTGTATATTGTTTTACGTAAAATGTTGGCAAAACATGGATCAGTGTTGTTTTCAGTACTTGTACAGACTAACATTTCACTTCATTATAAATACCAAGTAAAAGTAACATAAATTATATCCCTTACAAGTCAGAATAACTTATTTCTGTAAGGGGCTGTCAGAGGTCTCATTAATTGTCCAACATAGTGTATTGGATATGTACTTTATTTATCGTTTACCCATTTTATATTGTGGTCAAATTAAGCCTTTACCTTTTGTCTCTAATAAACTTATTCTTTTTATGGATGAGTTTATTCTGTTTGGTTAATTAATTGGTACATATATATTCTGTATTTTCCCAAGGCCTGATTATAACTGCTACAGTCGTTATTACAACTTCCCTTGATATGTTAAAATCTTCACAAATGTGAATTTTTTATGGTAGTTGTTTTTGGCTTTTGCTATATAAAATTATTTTGAGATGAATGCAGGTAAAACTTTGACAATAACTTTAAATAAATAATAAAATACATGCATGGTCATTGTGGGTATTTTCCTTCTTAAAGTCAGTTATATTTTGACTGTGAAAACTGTACAGACCTGTTGTGAAATATCACCTGCCTTGAGAGACCACTTTTTTTTGGCAGAAGGGGTGGTCTCAGAAGACAGCTGTTGCTCTACCTATTTTGGTCATCAGAAGTTGCTTTTGTTGACAAAATCGCTGCTGCTATGATTTTTGTTGGAGTTAATGACCTCATTTGACTTCCAGCTGGATGCAGTATATGACAATATTGAGAATGCTGTTACATATATTCTCTTTGTTTTCAGTGAATCGCTTCAAAACTGGGGATATATTTTGGTTTTCATCAGAAGATCTACATGTTGGTCAAGCACTAATTACTGCTTGTACTTCTTCTGGAAGAATTAATTACACTATTTGGAACTTAGTTAATTCTGGATGCAATATAGAACATAGTCTTGTGAACTCTACTAGTTTTGAAGTTATGGATGGATGTTTGTCATATTAGTTACTAATTGTTTTTTTATTTTCTGAAAGTGTGCAGATCAACCAGTCATTGTTCTCCTGCCATTTTGGTAAGAGTTATTCCCCATTTTGATATGTAGTTTCGTATTATATATTACACTATTCTGACTGTAGTTAGAGTTACAGATGGGTTTCAGTGATACTTGGTAAATATCATGGTCATCATAGGACGATTTGCATGTTGACCAATCAGTGCTATTTCACGAGTTTTGTAAGAGTTATTGCATTTTTTTTAATGCTTGGATCAGCTTCTCACAGATGTCAGTCGAGTCCATTCTGTTGAATCGGCAGCATAATGAGGGTAGGGGTGGGATACAGGAGAGGTGTAGTTATATTTTCGTAACTTAATTACTCATTATTCCTCAAGTTTTCAAGTCACATTAATTTGACCTTGGTAACCTTTGGTGCCTTTTATCTCATTTTGAGCCTCAAGAACTTGTATTTTCCCAGTTGATTTTGTTATATGACAGTTTTTTTATTGAGGTGTTGGTTTTATCTTTCTGATATTATCAGATGTCAACATTTAAGTTTGCTGATAAATAGTATTATCATGAGCTTCATTTAAATTGCTACAAAATCACTTTTAATCAATTAAGTTTGTCCAACCTTGGTCCAGAATGATTTGACACCTGAACATTTTTCAGTATATAACATATGCACCTTCAGATTATTATAAATTCCTGTCCATTCAGTTCTTGGTAGGTTTGATGTAACTGAAATTCCTTATTAATTTTTGGCAATCTTTTTGAAACAAACTTTATTTATTTCTTTAGTATAATCTTATGCTGAGTAGAAGTTGTTACTGTCTCAGGGTTTCAGTAGTTTAGTTTACATAGTGAACCTGACTTGTGTATGTTACAGGCTGCATGTACCACCATTAAAGGATACCCTGAAAGGTCTTATTCAGTCGCTGAAGCCCCTTTATGGTGATGGTTCAGAAATTATTCAGACCTTGAAAAAGGAGTCCAAAGAGTTCGAGAGGAATCTGGGCCAGAAGTTACAGAGGATCCTATATCTGAAGTCCTGGTGGTCCCCAAACTATGTCAGTGACTGGTGGTAAGGTTTTCTACAAAATATTTTTAACACTCTTAGGCACTTTATGGTTGAAATTCTGGAAATTTATATCTTTAGATGTAGCATTATGGAAAAAAGCTGTAATACTTTCAAATGAGAACATTAATAGCAGAAATATTATACAGTTTTATTTTTATAGAAAAACTGTAATGTAAAATAATGATGAAAGGAGGAATTTGATTTACTAATAAGTTACTATTTGATTTACTAATAAGTTGTTATACATAAAGTTGCTATTTCAGACAGGCTTAATACAGCTTAGCAAATGCATGAGGCTTGTTAAAGCTCTGCAAAGACATGGGGCTTGATAAGGCTAAGCTAAGACATGAGGCTTGATAATGCTGAACAGACATGAGGCTTGGTAGGGCTTAGCAAAGACATGAGGCTTGGTAAGGCATAGCAAAGATATGAGGCTTGATACAGCTTAGCAAAGATATGAGGCTTGATAAGGCTTAGTAAAGACATGGGGTTTGATAAGGCTTAGCAAAGACATGAGGCTTGATAAGCTAATCTAAGACATGAAGTATGATAAGGCTAAAGTAAGACACAAGGCTTGATAAGGCTTAGCAAAGACATGGAGCTTAATAAGGCTTAGCAAAGACATGGGGCTTGATAAGGCTTAGCAGTGACATAGGGCTTGATGAGGCTAATCTAATGACATGAAGCTTGATAAAGCTAAAGTAAGACACAAAGCTTAAGGCTAAGCAAAGACATGAAGTTTAATAAGGTCAAACTAAGACATGAGGCTTGATAAGGCTAAGCTAGGACACGAAGCTTGATAAGGCTAAGCTAGACACAAGGCTTGATAAGGCTAAGCTAAGACACAAGGCTTGATAAAGCTAAGCTAAGACACAAGGCTTGATAAGACTTAGCAAAGACATGAAAGTTGATAAGCCTCAGATAAGTCATGAGGTTAGATAAGAGTAAACAGAGATACAAGGCTTGATAAGGCTTAGTTAAGACATAAGGTCAGATCTTTTGATTGGCCGAAAATGACTTAATTTTAAATACCCATCAAGTTGTGTTACTCATCAGGGCTTGGAATAGGAAGATAAAGGGAATAATGATGAGACTGATATATAGCAAATGACTTATAATCAATCCATTGTTTCTTGGTTTAACTCCATTGTCTATTGTTCCAATATCAGACAAACAAAAAGTTAATAATTAATGAAGACTTTAAAAAATTAACACTTTTTAGTAAGATTTCATTGCGTGGTCTTGACGGTACTATTTTCCTAATTAAGGTCCTGGTATATTTCCTTTTTCTACATTTTTGACTAAATTATATGTGGTGGTTATAATATCTGATGCACCTAGGCCATCTTATGATTGCAGTTTATTGTCAGTTAGAACTTTTTGTGATGGGCATTTCAGGAAAATTTCTTGAAAATATATTTCATGAGGTGAGTTATGGAATTTTTTTGTGCTTTTGATGCAAAAATATGCTTTTTTTTTCAAAACAATGCAGGTATAATTGTCATAAAGTTTCACAAAGCTGTGACCACAGTAAATTTTGTGAATATACACCTTTCCTTATCATGGTTCATTCTTACAGGGAGAAGTACGTTTACTTGATGAGCAGAACACCATTACCTATTAACAGTAATTACTATATCATGGATCAATGTCGCTGGATTCCCACCAGCTGCCAAACAGCCAGGTTAGTGTGTACTTATGGTGCATATAATTTAATTTGCTGTGGTTTCATTTATTTTCGTGAGTATAAGTTTACATGATTTTGTTAAAAGACATTTTTGTGGGTACTTTAATTTCATGGTTTTGCCTTTGGTAGTTGTTGCATATTTATATGAAATTAATTTGATGAATTAACTTCTTTACCAAAAATAAAGAATACCAAAGGACAAAAATATGCCAACAACAACAGGTTAGTCACTGAAATAGTTTAGACAGTACTGTTGCCAATATTAGCACAAATTAAATACTAGTCAAGATCGATCCCTTACACCATGTTTTTGTCTGAGTGCCCAATTACACCATGCCAGTTGGTTATTGGAGCATATTTGTGTATGATCTTACTGGAACCACTGTCTGTAAGGTTGCTTCATTAGTACTTTCCAACAGTCATGATATTAAGAATGGTAAAAGTCAAGTTTGTGCCCCCACAAGACTTTAAACTAATTTGAATCTTTGATGAAGTTGGACCTGTGTCATTGTACAATTTTGGAATTACTTTATGGCAACAGCTTATGTGTATCAGGAGACTTGATTGACACAATGTTTACTTAATGGTTTTGTCATTATTGTGTGATCTGTATTACTGGACTGTAATTACTGTATGTGTACATATTATTTAATTGGTGCTTGTGCTTCAAGCAGTTGTTTTAGTATTTTACTGTATTGTTTATTTCTTTTGGATTAAATGTGCATGAATAAAAATGGCATGTGCCATTATCAGGTGGATTGAAATTTTAACGTGAAAGTTTGTCCTTGACACAAATTTTATTCCTTTCGTTGATTCTGTTTTGCGGACATTCATGGGGGAGATTCTACTAATTTAGGGAAGAATAGAGGCTTTAGAATAAACAATTACCAGACCTTGTCCTTACTTGTTCTATATGTATTATTTCAATATATACCATGTAATAGCCAAGATTTTTGAAAGACTTGTACCAGATGTCTTGCTAAATTTAGCTTTCTGCAATAGAGTCCAAAATACCAACCATTCTAGATTGTGTGGAAATGTTGCAAAGTTTCAGTAAGAATTCTACATTTCAAATGAATATGACATAATTCTTCAAAAATAATCATTACTTGGGATAAACATTCACATTTAGTAGGAAGTTTTTACAGTGATACAGGTATGGAGAAAAAATACTGCAGCACTGAGACTCAACTTTAAAATACTTTGCTTTGTTTCCTCAAAGTTATATAATTATGTACTATGTTTTAGGTGTTTTCTGTATAGATTTGTGCAGAAGTTATTAGTTTATTACCATAAAGAATATAATTTTATAGACTTGAAACTTGCTGTCTGTTATATGAGTGGATAAAAGAAATAATTTCACAAGTTAATCAGAAAGACAGATGCAGAAAAGGGGGACATTGTATAAGGGCTATTTTTCATGAAGGTAATAGATATTTTTTATCAGGTATAAAAGTAAAAAAAATTGTATTTTATTTTAAAATGTTTCAGCCCCTAAAAATGTATTTACTTGAATTGATATTTAAATTTATTTTGCTGTCAGGGTCACAAATAAATAGTTATTTTGGCCACATTTAGAACATTGAAGGCTTTGGTTGGCAGGAGTATGTAAGTAGAAAGAAGTCGACATTTGAGTATGATGAGTATGTGTTATTGCTACATACTTAAAGAAACTTGGGTTCTTAACCAAAGATAGAACTATTGCACAATAGGAAATTCCCAATGTGTTTGTTCTTAGCACTAAAAATACATACCGTATTTTTGTTTCTTTACTGGTCAGTGTGTAATTCAGGTACAAGAAATGATCTTTTAGTATGTCAGAGATTCAGTTCATATGCAGGGCATATAATATTTGTTCAGGACAGGTGTTATATGCCTTTCTTCTGGTTCATATTTTCTCCATTTTCCAGCATCTGTTGTCTATAATGTTGACTAGGGTCAGGATATGTAATCATGTGATATGACTGTATTGTTTTCTTCATTATTTGGTACTTGATTATGGGCTGCATTTCAGTGCAGTGTCACAGTGTCTTATATACATACAGTTTCTGTTCTATTGGGGTTTTATATCTGACTTGTTTATACAGCCCTGCTATATGATATTGAAGTAGGACCTTGGTTTGTGTTGGTAGTGCTTGTCAGTGAAAGATCAGACTATTCTCAGTGTGGCCAAAATTAGCTTATTTTTACCAACTCTGACCTATTTTAAAGACCAGTAAAATAAAACAAAAATTCCAAAAATTAACTTTAAAACCTTATTCTAGAAGAAACAGTAAACTCACCTTTCTGTACATCTGTTCAAAATAACCTGTTACCTCAGACATCCATGGCCCTTTTAAGTATATTCCTCTTTGCGTGGAAAAATATTTTATATGGTTATTATTTGTACATCAGTGTAGATATTATTTATGATTCAGGGTTTGGAGAAATGGATTTATGATTTTCCAGGGATCTTGTTACTGTTGTCATTTCTGAATGTTCGGCTTTGATTTTGGAAATTGATACTAGGATTCCTGATAAGTATTCTCACGGATTTGGATCTCTGTAACTTATAAATTTGTGAATGGACATTTTGTTTGGCAGGAATTAATAACAAAATCCATCGATTCAAAAGGATAAATCTTGTTTGAATATCGCCTTTGGTTGTTTTCAGTGTAACCATGTGGTGTGTTGATTGTTGCTTAAGTAGTGTAGGATATAATGTTGTATTATGTTTCAGGGCAGCCAGTGTTGTGTATTACTTCTTTTTGATAAAGCAGAAGATTGACAGGGAACAAATTCAGCCTTTATTTATCAGAAACACTATCCCCCTTTGTATGGCTCAATATGAGAGAGTCTTCTCCACTACCAGGTATTCTATCTATCTCTCTGTCTCTCTGGTCTTTTTAACTGTCTGTCTGTCTGTCTGTCTGTCTGTCTGTCTGCCTGCCTACCCACTTATCCATCCATCCATTATGTCTGTCAGTTTGCCTTTCTACATTGAAACTTGCATTAGCAGACATATCAGTGTGTAGGCCTCCTAATTACCAGTCATAATGTTTATTGACTACTTATTTTAATTTTATATAGATTTTCAACCCCAATATAAATGAAACCTGTCTGTAATGGATGGATATTTTACATTGGCAGATTATCATACATGTATTTTTTATGTTGAATGATAAGTTTTTATACGTCTCTCTTAAGTTGGGTAATATGCTTATCTTCACCCATAACTTTGTAACAGTTGAAGAGATATTTATAAGATTGTGCCCAAATGTATTTCATGATCAAATGGTGTGACATGTGCCGTATCTATATCCATTGACTCAAGGTCAAAAGAAATGGAAACAGTCTTTCTCTGACTTGCATCTTTGACTGGACTATAACTTTTGAACCACTTAAGATACATTTAATAAATGTAGCCAATTATATATCCTTTACTGACAGTTAGATGCACACCATAGCCACACCACTGACTCAAGGTGAAGGTCACAGCAAGGGAAACTCTAACTGACTTGTATCCTTGTACAGAGTATAAGATTTGAACCAGCAAAGTTATTTTAATGAATCTTTAGCCTTTTAGCCTTTTATATATCTTGATACAACAGTGTCCTGTGTATTTAGGCACACCCCTTGCGTCAAGGTAAAGGACATGAAAAGAATAATGCAGCTGAGTGGACTGTTTCCTTATCCAGGCTGTAGCTGTTTATCTCAGCAAATCTGGATGAAACATTACCCAGCTCCACACCGTGTCATTCAGTAAAGTACTTAGCTCAGAGGTTGGGGTCATTAGGATTTGAAAAGGTCATAAAATACGTGTTTCATGTGCCATTTTGCAATACTTAAGTTTCAGCTTGTTTTCATGACAAATTGAGTCACTTTGATGACCAGTACAACCTCAAAACATGCTACATTTATGGTCCATTTATCTGATAAGTGTATTTCTGATTGCAGAATTCCAGGGGAAGATTGTGACACACTGATACACTATAGCTCAGCTGAGTCCAAGGTATATACTATAATTATATAATGAAGTTCTCTTATCTGTCAACCACCAGCTTTTTTGGGACAATAAAATGATAATGTAATCATGTATTTTAATCTCCTTTACATCCTCTAACACTGTTTAGGATAGAGGTGTCGAATGATGGGATATTATAGAGCATGATTTGTAGATTTGTGTTTAGTTGAAGACCAGAGGAGCTTATGGGATGGTCGTACATCTGTCATCCAGTGTGTGGTATCTGTCATTATTGTCCTTCACGTGTCACCCAGTGTTTGGTATCTGCCATCATCATCCTTTATCTGTCACCCAGTGTGTGGTATCTGTCATTGTCCTTCATCTGTTACCCAGTGTGTGGTATTTGTTATCATAGTCCTTTATCTGTCACCCAGTGTGTGGTCTTATGGGATCTGTCATCATCGTCTTTCATCAGTTACCCACTGTGTCGTATTTGTTATCTTCCTTTATCTGTCATGCAGTGTGTGGTCTTATCAGATGGCCCTGCATCTGTCAACCAGTGTGTTGTATTTATTATCATCATCCTTTATCTGTCACCCAGTGTGTGGTATCTATCATCATCCTTCTTCACCTGTTACCCAGTGTGTGGTATTTATTATTGTCCTTCATCTGTTACCAGTGTATGGTATGTTATCATTGTCCTTTATCTATAACCCAGTGTATGGTATGTTATCACTGTCCTTTTTCTCTAACCCAATGTGTGGTATGTTATCATTGTCCTTTATCTCTAACCCATTGTGTGGTATGTTATCATTGTCCTTTATCTCTGACCCATTGTGTGGTATGTTATCATTGTCCCAGTGTGTGGTATGTTATCATTGTCCTTTATCTCTAACCCATTGTGTGGTATGTTATCATTGTCCTTTATCTCTGACCCATTGTGTGGTATGTTATCATTGTCCTTATCTCTAACCCATTGTGTGGTATGTTATCATTGTCCCAGTGTGTGGTATGTTATCATTGTCCTTATCTCTAACCCATTGTGTGGTATGTTATCATTGTCCCAGTGTGTGGTATGTTATCATTGTCCTTATCTCTAACCCATTGTGTGGTATGTTATCATTGTCCCAGTGTGTGGTATGTTATCATTGTCCTTTATCTCTAACCCAGTGTGTGGTATGTTATCATTGTCCTTTATTTCTGACCCATTGTGAGGTATGTTATCATTGTCCTTTATCTCTAACCCATTGTGTGGTATGTTATCATTGTCCTTTATCTCTAACCCATTGTGTGGTATGTTATCATTGTCCTTTATCTCTAACCCATTGTGTGGTATGTTATCATTGTCCTTTATCTCTAACCCATTGTGTGGTATTTATTATTGTCCTTCATCTGTTACCCAGTGTGTGGTACGTTATAATTGTCCTTTATCTCTAACCCATTGTGTGGTATGTTATCCTTGTCCTTTATCACTAACCCATTGTGTGGTATGTTATCTTTGTCCTTTATCTCTAACCCAGTGTGTGGTATGTTATCATTGTCCTTTATCTGTTACCCAGTGTGTGGTATTTATTATTGTCCTTCATCTGTTACCCAGTGTGTGGTATTTATTATTGTCCTTCATCTGTTACCCAGTGTGTGGTACGTTATAATTGTCCTTTATCTCTAACCCAGTGTGTGGTATGTTATCCTTGTCCTTTATTTCTAACCCATTGTGTGGTATGTTATCATTGTCCTTTATCTCGAACCCAGTGTGTGGTATGTTATCATTGTTCTTTATTTGTAACCCATTGTGTGGTATGTTATCATTGTCCTTTATCTCTAACCCATTGTGTGGTATGTTATCATTGTCCCAGTGTGTGGCATGTTATCATTGTCCTTTATTTCTAACCCATTGTATGGTATTTATCATTGTCCTTTATCTCTAACCCATTGTGTGGTATGTTATCATTGTCCCAGTGTGTGGTATGTTATCATTGTCCTTTATTTCTAACCCATTGTGTGGTATGTTATCATTGTCCTTTATCTCTAACCCAGTGTGTGGTATGTTGTCATTGTCTTTTATTTCTAACCCATTGTGTGGTATGTTATCATTGTCCCAGTGTGTGGTATGTTATCATTGTCCTTTATCTCTAACCTATTGTGTGGTATGTTATCATTGTCCTTTATCTCTAACCCATTGTGTGGTACATTATCATTGTCCTTTATCTCTAACCCATTGTGTGGTATGTTATCATTGTCCTTTATCTCTAACCCATTGTGTGGTATGTTATGATTGTCCTTTATCTCTAACCCATTGTGTGGTTTGCTATCATTGTCCTTTATCTCTAACCCATTGTGTGGTATGTTATCATTGTCCTTTATCTCTAACCATTGTGTGGTATGTTATGATTGTCCTTTATCTCTAACCCATTGTGTGGTTTGCTATCATTGTCCTTTATCTCTAACCCATTGTGTGGTATGTTGTCATTGTCTTTTATTTCTAACCCATTGTGTGGTATGTTATCATTGTCCTTTATCTGTTACCCATTGTGAGGTGTGTTGTCATTGTCCTTTATCTCTAACCCATTGTGTGGTATGTTATCATTGTCCTTTATCTCTAACCCATTGTGAGGTGTGTTATCATTGTCCTTTATCTCTAACCCATTGTGTGGTATGTTGTCATTGTCTTTTATTTCTAACCCATTGTGTGGTATGTTATCATTGTCCTTTATCTGTTACCCATTGTGAGGTGTGTTATCATTGTCCTTTATCTCTAACCCATTGTGTGGTATGTTATCATTGTCCTTTATCTCTAACCCATTGTGTGGTATGTTATCAAAATATTGTTGCTGTCATGAAAATATTTTATTGCTACTCCAGATGAAAGTGTGCTTGTATCACCAAGGAGTTTTGCTGATAGAATTCTTAACGCATGTTTTGTTGGTGCTAAATAAAAATGGTGCAGCTCAGTCATAGCATCTTTGCTTCCATCTGTCCATCTGTTATTCCATTTATTCATCTGCGTAGCTGTCATCACGCTATAACTTTAAAGCTGTTTGAAATTGAGGGATGAAACTGGGTATATTTATAGATCATTACTAGAAAGTGTGTCTTATACCTGATTGTGCGTTCTGTCTTCAAGTTCAAGGTAATAGCTCATTTATTTTTAGATTTTGGTCACACCTTCCTCTCTACTCTGTAACTTCAAAGCCATTTGGAATGAGACTTGGTATACGTCATTTGAAGGTGTGTCATGAACCACAGTGACGACTTGATGTGGGTTTTAGTAACGGTAGCATAAAAAAAATCAACAAACATGACAAAACTTTTACTATGACAGTCAAATCTGGAAAATGATAATACTCCTTAAAGATATGAGCAAAGACCTCAGTCATTCCTGCAATTACATATCAACTCCAAAGACAGACAATGTACTCGACCATTATAATGAAGCCCTTTCAAAAAGTTCTTATAAAGGTATTATCAGGATTTTTGCATTACAAATAATACAGACCTTCGACCGGACTATTTACAGGTGTGACAGTTCATTTTAAAGAAGTAATGGTTAATCATAATGGAGATTCAAAGGACTTAAGCACTACAGTGGCAGTTAGTAACATATACTTTAGCCAGGTTTATTATCTGTTACTGCTACTTGCATTGCCTATAGATTTTGTGAACCAGTATTTTTATTGCACAAACACTCTCATAAACGGTCATGCCTTCTGAGGATTAAATTAAGGTCAGTGGTATTTATCTGTTTTTTTATGCAGTCATGCATAGGAGTGTTCTTTTAAAATGATTTGTACTTTGTCCTAAGCGGAAGTGATTACAACAGTTTAAATAAACATTAGCAGTGTTTCTTTGTTTTATTAAATGATTGTTCATAGCAGCGTTCAAGTGCATTTTTTTCCCTGAAAATCCTGGTCATATTCAGCAGGAGGTCGCTGATGGTAGTGCCTTTATATAATAAAATCAATCCATGCATGATGATTGTGTTTGTAAATTACAGGTGGTCACTAATAGCAGAAGTCGCTCAAGACAGGTTTTACTGTATTTGCTTTTGATATAACCGGTGGTTGAACCCACATGACATTAGAGGTGAGAAGCATATGTATTATTAAAGTACTGTACCTTGAATTCTTGAAAAGAGTTTGTTTTAAAAAATTCCATGAATTATGTACAAACTCCTTTAATTTACCAGAGGGAATAAAGAATGTTTAAACTAATTAAAAATATCACTTTTGAAATTAATGATGTTATTTGTGTATTTTACATAAATAACAAATATTAAAAGTGTGTTAAAATTGAGTGGATCAAATAACACTTGACACAGTTAGTTGCCACATGGAGGAATGTCCCCATACTGTAGTGTAGATATTAATTTGCAAATTGATGACTAATTTAGTAACGGATATGACCTGGCTAAGAATAAACAGTGTTTGCAAATAATATTTTGAGTGTGACCCACTTTCCATTAGAAAAGTTCTGTTTTGGAAACCATTGAATAACCCTTGAAAAAACTCTGTAAGCCTGTTCATGAATTAATGAAGAAGCTATAATCTTTGCCATTTCTTAGGCATTATAGAGATGTTATGAAATCCTGGACATGGAAAATACATGTATTTATCTCTCAGCTTGTTCCATTAGTGTTAGTGCTGTACGAGAATAGATAGTAGTATCTTATTATTACACGATATATTTTCAGACGACGTTAAAACATTGTTTTTCAAAGATGACATTGATTTGTGCTAAACTTTATTAGGAGAGCATCATTTAGCACAGAAGTAATTGTTCTAGATTTTTTTATATGAAGTGGAAAAGAAATTTGAAAAAAGAACTCAGGAGATGTAGTAAAATAGATGTTAGGGACTGGATACCATTGTTGTAATGGCATATGATTTTCAAATGTGTTGTCATGTGGGTTCAGTTGCCGGTTATAGCACAAGCAAATAGATGAGATCAAGGGAACCATGGTAGCAGAATTGTTAGAGCATTAGACTTAAAACGCTTGCATCACAGGTTCAATACTTACCCAGGCCAGATCATATTGACATCCTCAGTGTATTCCTGAAAATGACCCTTGCTCCCATTTTGTCTGCATGATGCAGCCAATAATGTGTTGTGGAAAATGACATTAAACCCCTCTTCCCCTTTGTCTCCACAAGTTGGAAGATTATTCTGGATTCTCCAGTTTCCTCCATCTCAAGGACCTCAATACATCACCATCAAAGTCACTAAGAGCGTGTTGTATAACATATTAGTACTTGTTATGCTTATTGATATAAAGCAAATCAAGTTTAAATTTCATATATTATGTCTTTACAGCACATAGTGGTGTTCAGAAAGGGCTTGATGTACAAGCTGGATCTGTTTGATGCTAAGAGGAAACTTATCACCCCGAGGAATCTTCAGAGACAGTTGGATTGGATTATAGAGGATGCTGATAATCATCAGGGTATTGTAAAATGTGTCTTGCTTTGCCTTGAGCTGCATTAAAATGCTGGATTATTATACCTCTGTGTTATGGCATTAGTATGTGATAACTTTTTACCACATAACAGCCAAAACTACCCATAATTATTGTACAAGTATTTATTTTTTATTGATAGTTCTTGTTAAAACATTAAATGTATTCATATAATAATTGATTATATAGCACTAAATATGCATCGTTAATAAACAGTATAATTTTTATTCTGTGTTCATGTATAAACTATAGTAATATACCATATGAATCGAAAGGTTAACTTTAGGGTAACACTTACTGATTCTGTCTTTAAATTGTTAAGTTTACTACAATAACATTCACTAAGTAAATTAATTTACAGCCTAAAGCCACTCATGACCTAAATAATAAATTGACCAACTCAGAAAAAAAACAAAAGAATGTAACAGTTGCATTAAGGAAAACTAATGATGAGAGCTCAGACCATGACACATTTGGCTTCCTTTGCAGGTTTTAATAACACTAACATTGATAAAACAACAAAGAATACAGACTTTTACCATAACTATATAATTAACTCGCTCAGAAAATACAAATAACTTAATATATATTGTAACTCCAGAGGCAGATGATGTAAGGCAGTACCCATTGTGCTACAGTGAAAACAGTAAAAGGATCTCTCAGGATTTATTGGCATGGTAGAGGGTTTGACAACAGATAAATAAACAACATGAACCTTTAAAATGACTATGTGCATCCATGATTGGTAATCCTTGAAAGACACTCTAATAGGAGTTTGTGATAAGTACGTAAGTCTGGTTTACAGCCTACAGCATATAATTTTACCTTATAAATCTTATGAAATCATTAACCAGACTCAACTTTTTCCCTCATTTTTTGTGCATCTCAGTTCAGAACAGCCTGCAGACTCTACTCAGCATATGTGGTTAAAAAGGATTCAGTCAAGGTCTATATGGTCTACATGTGGTTTTACAATACAATTATTCATAGCAAAGTTCAAACATAATTTTGCTACCAAAATCTTGGTTGCAGGCTGCATTTAACAGGTTGTCCTTCGTGCCATTTTATTTATACAGTAAAATCAATCTGCTCATATTTTAGTTGCGAATTACAGGTGATCACTTACAGCAGAGTTGGCTCAAATCAGGTTTTATTATGCTTGCACGATCAATGGCTTAATTAATTTTCAGTGAAAACATTGCCACAAAAGGGATGGGGGTGGGAGTTATATCTCCTTTATATTCTGTGAAGAAAGGGGTTTTTAAGCAATTTTCACCAAATAGGCAAATGTTTTTTCCAAGAGATAAAGGGGTACCACACATGCTGGAAGCAGTCAGTTTACCTTTTTCAGCAATCTAAGTTATGGCTTGTACATTTAGGGAAATTACCTGTAAATCTGTTACAAATAATTTATTTATAAAAATGTAAAATTCTACAGTATCAGTGAAACGAATTCATGTAAATAAATTTGGACAAAAAATAAGCAGTGTGGGAAATCATAGTATTCTGTTGTTGAATTTTATTTTAAGCTCGACGCTGAATGATGACCTCTTCATACTTGCTACTTGTATGAAAAAATAACATGGGTCATATACATTCTTCAGTGCTGTAAGCACTTCATATTGCAGAATGTCTTGTGGCTGTCATCTGTAGAAGAAAGTTTCATCATTCTCTTTGTGACACATTGCTGAGTTTTTGATGATACCCTTCAGAAAACGGTGACAGCTTAATCAAACCTGTTTGCATGAATTGTATGTCTTTGTTAAATTTGACTAGTTAACAACTTACAATGGCAGCACCCAGTTATGTCCCCGTATAATGATATTGGGATTTGTTAAAGTTAGGATGGGAGAATGTTGCCTGAGTCTTTGCAATGTGCAACACTATAGAGATAAATGGTATTTGGAAGTCATATTTGTATTTTTATGTACATGACCTAATTAGATTTTATGCTACTACAGCGGATTTTAGCCCAACTGGTCAAGGATCAAAAGAGCTTATGTGTTGGTGCAGCGTGTGTTCATTGACCATTTGCAGTTGTTTGTTATTGACACCTGGAGCCTTAGGTGGCTGAGTGGTCTAAGATGCTAATCATTACAGATTACTGATATCTCACCTCTGTATGCTTGGGTTTGAGTCTCAGCTCAGCCAGCGTGCTTAAGTGAGAAAGTATGCCAGTTGCTTCTCATGGGTCAATGGTTCTTCCCAGGATTTTCTTAGGTTCTTCTTCCATGAAATATACTCTCTGTCATGTATAATCTATCATTTGCTGAAAATGTAATTAAAACCCACAAAATAAACGCATGAATGCTATTGCTGTTTCACCGAAACTACTCAGAGGAAAGTCGTAAAACCTTGCATACAGTTCCATCCTAAGTTTTCTTGGTCCTGCTAACATCCATGATGTGGGTTTTTTGGTTTTTCCAAGATGTGGGTTTTTCTCCAAAGACTTATTGTGAATTGCCATATGTAGTTAGACCTGTATTAAAATGATACTGATCCTAACACCAAAATGGTTGCCCTTTTGGCCATCTTTAAATCATCTTCTGTTTTCTTCATCTGAATGGATGATTGCATCAAAATGGGTTTTTCACCAAACAGACCAGAACAGAACACATACTACAAATTACAAGGAGCAATTATTACTTGTACACAAACTACTTTGTATATTCTTATGTAATTAAATTCTGAATTCTACAGCATAGTGTAAACTTACCATAAAAGGTGAGAAACCACACATTTTTTATTATTATCCATTGGACTTATAAATGTATCTTTTTAAGGATTGATAAAACAATTCAATGAGGTACTTTCATCTTAAAACAGAATATAATGATCATGTACAAAATGATATTTGTCTTCAGTATACTAAATGTTTAGTTTAAAGCATAATTTATAAAATCTTTCGTTTCTTTAGTTGTTTTTTTTTTTAAAGTAGGCATGTCTTGATCATCAATATTTGGAACTTCTAACTCTGACAGAATTTCACCATTAGATAAAGGGCACACCTAACATCAAATATAGTTTTCTGTTTTCCTGTAATGAGTGATACTGACTGAAAGACATTTTTGGTATGGTCAGATATCTTACTATACCAGATATGAAAGGAAGAATGTATTAGGTATTGTTTGAACATTATTAGAAACCTGGTGATAACAACAAGTTCTTGAGCTATCCACACATATCCCAAACCATTAGAAAGTAACTGGTTGTTTTCTTTTCTTCACTTTCCCAGCTTAGGTTCATTTGCCAGTGTCATCCAATTTCTTGAACATAATGTAGCATTGATATGGATGTTTATATTGTGGCATACATAAAATATTCATCCATTATTTTGCACATTAATAGATAAGTGATACTTAACAGATGGATAGTAGTTAAATCATTAAAACAAAATGTAGCAAATCCTGAATAAAAATAGTGGTGAGCAGACCTTCGGTATGGCAACTATAGTGGCCATCTAAAAATCTTAATATCACTATTTTCTTTTGAAGAGTGGTGGCATTGGTGTGGGGTTTTAACTGAAACACATCTTGCAGTTTGTGGATGTATCAGAAGAATATCTTGGCTGATGCAAGTTCAGTAACTTGTTTTCTTTTTAAAAAATATCAATTATGGATTAAAAGAAACTTAGCACTTGGATATATCTGGACAATTATCTGAGATGAGCATATTGATATTAGGTTCAAGGTCAAAGTCTGTGAC
This sequence comes from Megalonaias nervosa, assembly GCA_016617855.1. Taxonomy (NCBI): domain Eukaryota; kingdom Metazoa; phylum Mollusca; class Bivalvia; order Unionida; family Unionidae; genus Megalonaias; species Megalonaias nervosa. The sequence continues at coordinate 23,680 of JAECUM010025178.1, read as the reverse complement.
AAAAGATATTGTACTGCAATCATCTTGTGAACATGTTAAAGAAAAAAATATGTTTGTCACAGAATTTGGTTGGTTGGAGTTTCTTAAGATTTTCCAAGATGATTTCAATACGCGTGAATTAAAAAAGATAAAAGGAGGTGAGAAATTTACTTCTAATGAATTCAAATTTCCAGAAGAGTGTCAATCTCTTCCAGGAGTTTTGTTCAATCTTTGACACATTTTCTTTTGTCCGTTGCTTATGCAGAATTTCTTAAAACAGGCATGTGTAATACAAGAACTGGCACGTAAAATTCCAGTATATAAAAACAGATAATAAATCCATGCCACAAACAAGAAGGAACCAGCCAGATAATGAGAGTACTTTTCCTTTATTTACAGATGAAGCTAGCACTGCTGGTAAAAACATTCCAAGCTTGACAGGTTTAGATAGAACTTCCTGGGCCAAAGCACGAAAAGAATTTTTCTCTGAAGGGGTTAATAAAGAATCATTAGATGCAATTGAGAAGTCTTTATTCTGTGTAAGTGTGAGAGATTTAAAGGATGTGTAAGAGTGAGCAGTCTCAAGACAGCTGTGTTTTAGCCCTTGACAGGTTCTTCTGTTGAATATATCTCTTGATTGTTTGCAAAACATTATACATAGTTGTTGTGCTACCTTGTCGAATGCAAAACATGAACACCTAAACCTCTGATTTGTAAATCCACAGACACATGCACTGTGAAACATTAAATATTAAAGACTGACTGCTTCTGTATTAATTTTCATGAGCTTTTATCAAATCAAGAGAGTCATAAAATTAAATCTGCATGGACAATACCAGTTTTGATTTCATTGTCTTTTAAGTTAAGTAATTTGTTAATAATCCATTATTATACATTGAGCTGATAAGAAAGTTGCATCTTAAGAATGAAAATCTGACACAAAAGCATATAAAAAAGCTCCGTATTTGATATTGTCCCTTGAGTGGAAATTTCCATTCCTACACCAGAGCATAAGGATTGTGTTCATCTGTGCAACCACATTATAAGTGTTAAAATCCATTGGTCTTGAAATGAAGCTTTAATTATTGTGACAGAAATGAGAGTGATTTATATGTAGAAATAACTATTTTAAACAGGTAGATAACGGTATACATAATAAAGAGACTTATCTTCACAAGGTCAGTTTTATTGTTGCTGAGAGTATATTCAGTTCCGTAAAGCCGCATTAGTCTTGGCATCATTTATTCTGATTCTCTGTATCTAGACAGCTATATCTGTGAATATTTCCTATTGCTCTTACAATAAGTTTTTGTTCTAGTTGCTATAAATAGAGATGTAGACAAATGTTTGGAGTAAATTTGGGTTTAACTTTGTTTCTAACATATCTTTTTTTAGCAGTGGAATACCCTGGTAAACATGATAATGACCCAGTTTGACTTTGTAGGGCCTAAATAGCAGCTCTAGAGTTTACCTTTTGCAGCATTGTAACAACATGGATTCCTCTGCTTCTGCTGGATTTTGCAAGAACAACATATTATCATCAGCCATTGTATTTATAAGAAGAAACCAATGTATTTATAAGAAGAAACCAATTTCTGAAGTATGATATGTTTTTTTAGTAATACGCAATTACAATACAGGCATGCCTCCCAAGCTTAGCCCACAAACCCTGCTCTGGAAGAGTGAGCACTTCTACTGCAGAAGTAACTCATGAATAACTGTTACAGGATTTGGCACGATCCCTGTATCCAAGGAGAGATCACTCTCATTTGACTTAAGTGTTGGTGAGCAGAGTACATTTTAGCACATTTAGTGCTGATATAAGCCAGAAGCATTTATAATATTATTTTTGGTTGAGGAAGGCTGCATCTGCAGGGCAACAGAAGGACATGTATCATATTTTGACCATATTGTCAAAGAAACATATTTTACTATTTTTCAGGATGTGAAACCTGCTTTTGTCTGCTTAAACATTATTGATGTCATTGTTACATTCTAATGAGATTATCTTCATACATATATGTTTAAAACAAAGTCATTTTAAAATTTCCCATACTAAATATTACAGGTGGGTACCACAACAAATTTTGTACTGCAGTATTTCTGAACATACTGCATTACATACCCTCATTTATATTAGGGACCAACAAATTCAGTGTTCTGGGGCACCATATTATATCCAGGATATTAATTGGAAAAAAAAAAAAAATTATCTTGAGATAAAGGAAAAAAAATTATTTTGGTGCAAAGGAAAATCACAGCCCCCCCCCCAACAAATTAAATGGGAGTACCTTGCAGCAGATGAATTTGCTACATGCATGTTATTTGTTGTATAAGGTCTATCAGCTGTAGCTAATGTGAGATGCTTAGAGTTACATATTAGCTGATACTGTGAAGAATATCATATTAACGTTAGAAAGCTTATTGATAAAAATGGGAACTGCTGATACTGATGCCTACAATTTTCTAGCAACACCAGGGCAAGACATTTATCAGATGGGGCCAACAATATAAAACATATTTACTCATTAAACAAGAAAATATTTAATGGATTTCAGAAAGTATGAAAGTTCAGAGAGAAAACAAGCGTGCTACTATTTTTGTCTTTTAAAAGAATACATTTACTTAAAACATTCACATATGCTAGGAAATAACTAAATGACGTGGGATTTTTGTTGTAGTTGTTTTGTTTTTTTTCAAGTCCAAAATTTTTTTTTGGCCAGATATGTTTCACCACATTTCATTTGCACACTGCATTGGCATGAGGCATGTCAAGCATGTGATAAAAGGATGATAAATATAATCGTATTTGTGAAATTCACCATTAATTTGCGACAGATACAGCCATTTTGTAAAATTTTTTGAACCATTTTGTCATGAATAATGAAAACAAGCTGTTAATATCATCAAAGTCGTAACAAGATTCCTTGAGAATTTCCATACATTTCTTACTAACAGAAATTATTGACGTATTAGTGAAGAAGTACCATGGTACATATGACCAGAAAAAATACCGTGGTAAGCCAGTATATTGGTAATACTGAATGCCTTTACTAGATATGATATTTTTAAAAAATTCTGACATATTCTTTGTCTTTTCTCTGCCAGATAAACTTGGAAACAAGAAGTTTTTCTGACTTTTCAAGCCGAGGGAAATTCTTGCTCCATGGAGATGGAAGCAGCATCTGGTTTGACAAGTCATTAAGCATGATCTTTTTTTCTGATGGTCACATGGGCTTGAATTGTGAACATTCCTATGCTGATGCCCCTGTGGTTGCACATGTAATTGAATTCAGCATGACACAAGAGTATGTATAATTAGACTTTTGCAAAATTCATCCTTTTATTCTTGAAAATTATCCTTTGATTTTATTACAAAAATATAAATTCAGGCTTTCAAGTGGCCCTACTTTTTACTATTTTCACTTTGCCTCGTATTTTTCCTCATTTAAAAAAAAAATCACCCCTACTATACCTGCTTGTTGAAAATTATGGAGACATTCTTTTATTCATTTTTGTGCTAATCATTATGGAGAGGTTAGTTGCCCCTCAGTGCTTTCTTTTCAGGAATTTAATGCAGTTCTAAGGGAACATCTGGTGCTCTGATGCTTTGATTTCACCATGGCACCCTGACCCACCTATTTCTTGTGTTTCATAAGTAGTACTGTAAGTAGGTCAGCCTTGCCAAAACTTATTCAGATAAAGGTTGGTTACTGCATGGTGGAACCTATTTATTCCTGGGAAAAGATGTTTTTCTAGATGTAAGGAGCAGATGAATGAGTAAAGATATTGTTGCTTCAGCCTATAAGGTAAATCAGTTGTATGACTCTGCCCTACTTTTCTGTCTGATTTTCCATACTTTTAAAATTAAAATGACATTTCTTTATTCCAATATTTAAAAAATTTTTTAGCCATTGTTTTATTCCTACTTTTTTTTAAAGTGGTGCTTGAAAGCCTGTAATTTCGTGGCTGTACATTTTGTACAAAATAATAAGTTATTTTATCACAGTAATTTGGTGAGATTAATGAATATTATTGTTTTGGCAGAGGATTTTTATGTAGATTTGAGGCATAAACATGTTATTGTGTGTTTTCATTGTGTGTTTTTCAAAATGTAGTATACCTACAGCATGGTTCTGTATGGAATCATCAACAAGGAGAGTAACAGTATGAGAATATTGTACTGGGAGGACATTGTAATCAATATGCAATTACATATGTCATCAGTATGGGACATTGTCATCAATATGGCAGTTACATAGGTCATCAATATGGCAATTACATATACTTAATAGACGTTTTTTAATCTACATTCATATTAAATGTCCAGTTCAGATCTACCCCCAACCCCACATACTAGGGCATTTAGAATAGGCCAGATACACCCTTCTGCATGTTGTAAGAGATGACTAATGGAGACGGGAGCCATGGCAACTCTGTGGGATGTAGAATAGGCCAGATACACCCTCCTGCATGTTGTAAGAGATGACTAATGGAGACAGGAGCCATGGCAACTCTGGGGGATGTAGAATAGGCCAGATACACCCTCCTGCATGTTGTAAGAGATGATTAATGGAGACAGGAGCCATGGCAACTCTGGGGGATGTAGAATAGGCCAGATACACCCTCCTGCATGTTGTAAGAGATGACTAATGGAGACAGGAGCCATGGCAACTCTGTGGGATGTAGAATAGGCCAGATACACCCTCCTGCATGTTGTAAGAGATGACTAATGGAGACGGGAGCCATGGTGACTGTGGGATGTAGAATAGGCCCAGTACACCTTCCTCTTTATTGTAAGAGATGACTAATGGAGACGAGAGCCATGGCAACTCTGTAGTTAGTGTGCTGGAATCGGGACTGAAAGAGTGTTGGCTTGAATCCTACCTTTGATCAGCTTGTTGTGTATCCTTTGGTAAGGCATTAAGTAACCTAATGGTGTTGATGTGGTGTAAAATACCAATGTAAACCTTCAAGGATCAGTATCTTGACACTCTCTCACTACTGTTTTTCTCCAGTCCAAACATAAATATTATTTGGAGGTAGAACCAACCAGAATATAAGGTCATAACTTGTGTATTTGTTTTATAAGCTTAAGATAAAGAAGTTTTAAAATCTTGACCTATTCTCAATTTTCTTGCCACTACATCTGTACTAAATTGTAGTTAGCTCAGTGTATGACTTGTTCCTGCCGAATTATAATCATTTTGCTTTCAGGTGGCAAAGTCTTTAAAAATACTTTATCAAGGTTTTTGTTATTAATTGATTCTTGATGTTCAAACTTGTAATAAAAATATATATCCTCTTCTTAACACTTTATTATCACTTTTTTGTTATCATATGATTGACATGCAAAAATAATGCAAAACTGGTTTCTGAACTTGTAACATTTTTTGTACAAGTAATTCCTGGTGTTAAAGTATTGTGGAATTTCAGTTGAGGTTAATTTACTAATTTGTCATAGACTTTGTGTTCTTAGGTGTTGTTTGCTTGCATTGGTGGTGTTTTTGTCAACAAATACATATTCTAAAAACAAGTTTTGCACATGTATCCATTTAATATGCATGGCTGCATTTATGGCTGCATGGCTGCATTTATGTGCAGTAGAATTTACCTGCATGATTTAAAAATCAGTCTTGATCATGAAAAGAACAGTTTAAACTATAGATGTACTGGTAGTTATCGTTCATTTAAAAAAAAAGTGAAATCATCTTGAGAAAGTGTAATCTGTACAAAAGGCAAATTACATGTTCATTATTGTTGTGGATTTTGACAAATCTTTTTCATCATTTTTGAGAAAGAAAGCTTCATATTTAGATATGAACATCACATGTAAATTTGCTGTGTAGGCACCATGTTCGAGTGGTTCATTTATGGAATATGAATTCTTTTTATCATCAAGTAAAACGTTAGTTGTTTTAATAAAGGAAATGTTGGTTTAAGACCCAAAATGTCATAAAATTTATTAATGAAACTCTGAAGACTTAGAGACAAGTGGGTTAAGGACAAAATTTCAATCCAGGAAAGCAAGTTAATTTATATCAGCAACCCTTATTTTTCTATGAGAAGGACAGATACTTTATTGTAAGCCATATCTACAGAAATTAACTGTTACTTGAAAGTGTTATAAAATGAATCATTTCCAGTTTTGTTGTTTTGTCATGCGGCAAGCTTGGTGTTTCTTAAGTGAGCTAAAATAAACTAATTTGCTATATTTTAAAAACATGATGGACTTGAAAGATTTGTCTTGGTAGTAAGATATAGGTAATACTATTGTAAGTCATTTACACAAAGGTACTTCAAAGTCCCATTACCCATTACTTTGTTTACTAGCAATTCTGTTGTAAGTCATTTACACAAAGGTACATCAAAGTCCCATTGCTTTGTTTAGTAGCAATTCTGTTGTAAGTCATTTACACAAAGGTACATCAAAGTCCCATTGCTTTGTTTAGTAGCAATTCTGTTGTAAGTCATTTACACAAGGTGTACATCAAAGTCCCATTGCTCTTTATAGTAGCAATTCTGTTGTAAGCCATTTACACAAAGGTACGTCCAACTTCCATTGCTTTTTATAGTAATGATTCTGCTGTAAGTCATTTACACAAAGGTACACCATAGTACCATTGCTGTATATAGTAGTGATTCTGTTGTAAGTTATTTACACTAGGGGTACATCAGAACTCAGTTTGCAGGAGACAGTGTTTTGCCAAATTATTATTTTTTACTGAAACTTTTAAAATTTGTATTCTTGATTTTGCCATTATCATATAATATCAGAAAGAATAATATTTTTGTTTCTAAAAGCACCTTTATTTTACATCTAGACAATTCATTTGCTTTCACATGAGCTTTTGGCTGCCATCACTGCATCCTTTCATCTATGAATGTGGTTTTGAGTGACCTTCAGTTAAAAAGTGACTATTGTTTCTTACTCAGGGAGTCATGTGGTTCAAGAATTAGCATGTTGGAATTGAAGTCAGCATGTTGTGGATTTGAATCCTACACAGACCAGCCTTGTTTGGCTGCCGTTGTGTGTTGTTTACTCCCATTGACTCGGCAAAAAATGGTTTTTAATGTGCTGATGCAGTCGGCCACCAGTCAGGCAATGAAAAGAATATATCTGAAACCCATCACCATCATAATCATGGGACCACTCACTTCTAAAGCAGCCACCAGCAGAGCTTTTGGTACTTAGATTTTCTCTAGGACCTACAGTTTCTCATATTAGACTCTCAGTTTTTGAAATTTGTTCCTCTAATTTCTTTATACTGGTCCACTAAGTTCTGGTGAAATGTTGTCCTGCACTTACATTGTCAAAGTTCTACGTAGAGGTCCACCCAGATATGGTAGCCAGAAACTCATGTAGAGGTAATGGGTTGACTCTTAAAGAAATCATCTCTCATGTTGTTGTTATGGCTTTTTCTTTTGTTTATTTGATCTGCACAGAGCTATTGTTGGCCCATTTTGTTCAGCTCCTATTGATGATAAATTCCGCAAGCCTGATCAGCCTTTATCCAAACCCCAGCGGCTAGTCTGGGATGTTTTCAGCAAGCTTGCCTCTGTTGTAAGATTAAGCAATGAATTTGTAATAAAGGTAAATAAAAATGTGTGGAACCCTTTTTGAAGTGATGTAATAACTCTTTCCTATCCTAAAGGCTCTTATCACTTAAAATAAACATTGCTTTCACTCTAAATTTGCTTATTTTGGCAAATAATGGAACTTAGCACTAATCACTTGGCAAATAATAAAAATGAAGCACTAATCCCTATCTTCCCATATTTTGCACAATGAGTTTCTTTCTTTAATCATTATGCTTACACACTTAAGAAACGGAGGCGATGCCAGTTTAATAAGTGCATAATTTTGTTAACCATACTTAGAAGTCAGTTCATCAATTCATCATATTCTGTTTTTTCTCTTTGCTGATAAAACATTGATAAATGAAATCCAATGGTGGTGAGCAGAAAACTTAAATCTAGGTGAAATAAACATGCTAGGAATTAAAGCAGACTGACAGTTTGATGGGATCTTTCAGAGATTTGCATAAAGGGCCAGTTGGCAGACTTGAGGGCAAATGTAAGAAGAGTTGGGTCAGAAGTTGGAAAATTTGGGGGAGGGGTGAATTCTATTTCTATCCAGTTAAAGCAGTGATTAAAAGTGTTTGATAACTTAATGTATGTTACTGTTATTCTGTTTGTTAAATGGCAGATGTTATGAGGGCCTGATATATTATTTAACTGGATATTTGCTGAATTCAGATTTCTGCTGTTTGTGGTAACTTGAATTATTAATCTTAAAACTCCGCAGTGTCTCAAAACTTTTTTTACAAATAAAAGTTCACTAAGGTACACTTGTGCACATGGCTTATGCCTTCGTTTCTCCGCTACAGCAGCCATCATGGTTTACTGTAGCCTTATTGGTGTGATTTACATCAATTCATTTAACCAGTATAAACATTATAATAATGTGACTAATTTATTGCATTTAAAATATTAAAGTGACATTCCTTCTCAAAATTGATTTTTAACAGATGTTATAATTGTTGTTCTTTGCAGTGACTAACAATATAAAATGATGTTTTACCACCCAAATGCAGCTAATTCATTGAGTTTGGGAAATCCTTTTACTATGGTCTAAAAATGGTATTATTTTACATTTTTTTGGGACAGGGTTGGGGGTGGGAGATAACAAGACTTGCTTTCCTAAATTGTAAATGCACTGCATTCAGATGATTGCCTGCCAGGTTTTAGGCTGGCACTGATCATGTTATTGCTGTACAGTCAGATCATGTGCTTTCTACTCGATGCTTTGCCATCCCTCAGGATATTTATGATTTGGCTTTCTACTCGATGCTTTGCCATCCCTCAGAATATTTACGATTTGGCTTTGTCATGGTAATCTAGTCACCAATTGTTTACATTTTCTTATGAATGTGTGTTGCACAGTGTACTGAATAATACTTCCCCTTATTTAAATGCTAAAATTGTCAGTTATTTTTGGTTCCCTGCTAAAAAAGTCCCTCTTTTTTCTATTAACTCTTGTGTATCTTGGTGGAAAATATTTTCATCACTTTTCATTGGAAGAGCCACAAAATTGTGCAATGCAGTTATCTCAGTTTTTAATATTTGTCCAAAGAACGCAACTTAAATGTTTATACAATATCCAATTTATCCCAATAATATTTTTAATGGGGAATTATTTTAATTGAACTTATCTAGATAGACAATATAAAAGTAAGACTTTGTCATGGAAATTAACATGTCGGTCTTTAGATTCAGTGATATGGTTATGAGTTTGGGATGTAATTTTTTTATATATTTCTTGTTCTTTTAACTTTACACAATATAGCCAGAATTGTGCTGACATGCTGTTGAAACCCTACAACTATAACAACTGTAAAATTATCTCCTATGCCAGAAACAAACTTTTTAAGGCTGTATGCAATACAGTTAATTTTCTAATTGGTCAGATAAGTGAAAAAGAAAGTTATTATTGTTTTCTGGAATAATAATCAGATATAGATCTTGGAGTGTTCTCATTTGTGTTGATCCATGTAAATCAGGTTTGACTTGTATTCTCAGCATAAATACATAACAGACCCTGAAACAGATAATTTTATGTATAAAACAAATATAGTATGTAGAATAAATGTTAACTGAATGCTTAATGAACACAAACAAAATGATGAAAGATGCAAAGGGAATGATGCATGCATTTTGATAACAAGGGAGGGCATAAATGCAAAGCACAGAATGTTGAATGATAAAGAAAAACAGAACAATATGCAGACATTAAAAGACATTACAAAACAACTGCCATTGATGTAATGATATTACTAGTAGTTGTATCTACACAACTTTTATTAGAATGAAACAAAATAATAAAATTTACTAACAAATACCCTACATCTGCTATAAAGTTTATGCTATATTTTGCAATTTTGGCATTTGATGTTTCATTAATGCACACTTTTAATGAGACAAAATATAAAAGATACATCTCCACTTAACGCTTTCAAAAATGGAAGCCCCAAATCCAACACATGCATTACATTTCCATTCCAAAAGAGTGAAAATGAAAGGAAATGATAGATGAAAGTGCATTTTTGAGACCATATGAGATGATAGATGCAATGCAAACATGAATGCAAACAGAATGCAGATGAAATGCATATTTGGTAAAACCAACTAATTAGGGTCTTTTGGATCTGTAGCAGTAGAACTAACCCTTGGCCTATGTCCAGTGTGCATTGCTAGTTTGGCCTATGTCCAGTGTGCATTGCTAGGTTGACCTATGCCATGTATGCATTGCTAGCTTGGCCTGTGTCATGTGTGCATTGCTAGCTTGGCCTATGCCATGTGTGCATTGCTAGATTAGCATATGCCATGTATGCATTGCTAGCTTGGCCTATGCTGTGTGTGCATTGATAGCTTGGCCTATGCCATGCATGCATTGCTAGATTAGCCTATGCCATGTGTGCATTGCTAGCTTGGCCTATGCCTAGTGTGCATTGCTAGCTTGGCATATGCCATGTGTGCATTGCTAGAGCAGCCTATGCCATGTGTGCATTGCTAGCTTGGCCAATGTCTAGTGTGCATTGTTAGCTAGGCCTATGCCAAGTGTGCATTGCTAGATTGGCCTATGCCATGTGTGCATTGCTTTTTTTAGTAAAAGTTGAAATTACCCTGAGCAAGTATTTATAAGTCTTTATTTAGCAATAAATTTTGATTCATTTAATATTTTTGTTTCTTGCCATGATCAGTCACATCCTTACCCCATTGATTTCTTTGTTGTAGCTCTGTACTATGCAGAAACCAGCTTTGCTTTGTGTTGTATATTGCACCACTAATTTTGTGTAAACCCACAATCCATAAAAATCATATTCTTGAATTTTTTCCAGCTGTGAATGTTTGGTATTACTTTCGGTTTTGTTAGATCACTATTTGCATCTGTCATCATATATGTTTTGGTACATTAACTACTACAGTGTATACAGTTTAGTTTTTAATTGACTGAACTGTACACTGTGTAACAGGTACAGATAACAACACTGTGAAATAGGAGGCCATACCAAATATTGTGAGACAAAGTAAATTCATTACAGTGGTATTTAATTTTTGCACTTTAATTATTACTACATAGAACTTTTAAAATAATTATTAGTACATAGAGCTTTTAAAATATTTCCATATTTTAGTACTGAAGAGTCAGTTCAAAATTATCATTGAGATTTTACCTCTAATTATTTGAAGACTTAATGAAGTAATTAAAAAAGTAAAGAAATTACAGTAATCGTGTATCTTTTCTAATTCTTCATCACAGGTTAATGTTTCCATTTGCACATTCTTATTGGTCACGAGGATTTTATTTGTTTGTAGTGCTTCAGATTTGACACTTGTACAGTAAATGGCACACTGACATCTTTTATAAATCTTTTAGTTCATTGTGTACATTTAATTTTGTGTAATTTCAACATTTTGCTTATATTTACTTTTATGTTGTACAGTTTTATCCAATTAATTGTACATATTTATGCTGTTCAACATTTGACAATTTGTACTAAAATTTTTGGGATTTGTGATGGTCAGTTTTCAGTTTTCATTATTAAAGTAGTTTACAGTAATAATCTGTCTTGGATGGCAGTTTGTGGAAATTGTGATTTGTGATGGTGAGGTTTCAGTATTAAAGTAGTTTACAGTAATAATCTGTCTTGGATGGCAGTTTGTGGAAATTAACTATACTTAAGCTATCTGAAAATTGTTATGTAGTAAATTTGTATTTGCAGTGTTGTGCTATCATCTTTCATGATTCACACTATAAATAAAAGAAATTCAAAATTAAAACCTGTCCAGTATTGATCATAAGCTGCTTTATTCTGTCATTTGAGTTTAAACAAGCAGCTTTCATAAACCTTAAATTTGAATATTTTAAAAAATATTTGTCAGGAAATTCCTATTAATTTATTTTAATATGAATATCTAATAGAATTTATGCTAATTAATGTTTATAATTAGTTCCAACTTAATGAGATCCCTGCATCAGTTAGGATCTGTGAAATCGCCAGGTCATTTATCAGTTAATTTTTGGTGGGTGCTGCTAATTTTGTTTGCTTGTAGCATTCAGGCTGGAGATTCATGGATATTGATTAACTAATCTCTGAACCATTTTTAAGAGATACAAGCTTGTATGTTATATTTTTATGCTTCCTGGCAAACATTTGTAGAAAAGCTTAAGCAATAACCTTCAGTGTTGAGTTCTTGGCTTTATTTTTGCAGGTATAGCATTTTAACCATTAACAGTGTCTGGTTTTGTGCATTTAGCTTTCAGTGTCATACTTACCACTGCCTGTGATGCCCTGAAACTTTTAATGTGTATGAGCAATTGTACCACTTGGTTTGAAGTGAGTCAATGTAAGCAACTTTACATGTGTCACTTTTGTGTTTAGATTTGTATCATTAGCACTCATTTATGTGCTATCAGAAACTTGACATCTGCATACAGCCTGAGTGGAACTACAACACTTACAAAAGAAAGTCACTTTGACCAGGATGTTAATTCAAGGAAAGAGCTTGTGTTCAATTTCGTTTTGCCAGTGCAGTTGTGTATATTCAAACTTAGTTCTTACACATTGTTTTAATTGACTCAAAATGGGTCAGTGTGAAACACTGTACGTTATGCGTGCTAATATTTGGCCTGAGATGGAAAAAGAAAGCATGTGGTTTATTTCTTGCATGTTGTATGGCTTTCTTTCTTTTGGCTTCTTGCTGTTGTTTTCTTCAAATGGTCTTACATCGTGTAACTGATATCACAGATAACTTTCCTTCTTAAATTTAGGGTGTTTGAAGGTGTGTATGATAGTGACGGAAACTGCAATCTTTTACACATTGAAGATAATGAGCTGCCTCTTTGCCACCCCTTGTGGTTGGAGTGGGACATTTCATCGTCTCTGTCTTCAGTTATCACTAGAGCTGTCTCACTTTTACAGAAGGTACATGGTGATATGCTTTTTTTTCCCCATGGTCACGTTTTTTTCTTTTAAGAGGTTTTTTTTGTTGTTTTTGATGTGTTTATTCCTTATACATGTTTGTGTTTATTACTTGTTCAAAACTCCATTGTTTTGTTTTCAAATTGAATTCAGAGACTATATATATATATATATATATATATATATATATATATATTAATACTGATACTTTTGTTTAAAAAAAATCAACTTAACATCCATATCTGCTTAGTAACTTAAAACTGTTGATTGTCATTAATCATGATTGGTATACCATTGTATATCAATGATATCTTGGTCAGATTAGATTATCAACAGTTGTCAACAATATTTAAGATCAGTAACACTCTGTTTTGAACTTGACATTTGCATTGAATGAAATTTAATTTATGCATGTTGGCATGCTAATCTTGTTGAATATTAGCTCATAATCTTTGATGTGCAGAAGGGTAATATGGCAATTACATTGGTGTCCAGTACAAACTTCTAATCTGTGATGTGCAGAAGGGTAATATGGCAATTACCTTGGTGTCCAGTACAAACTTCTAATCTGTGATATGCAGAAGGGTAATATGGCAGTTACATTGGAGTCCAGTACAAACTTCTAATCTGTGATGTGCAGAAGGGTAATATGGCAATAACACTGGTGTCCAGTACAAACTTCTAATCTGTGATGAAGGGCAATATGTCAATAACACTGGTGTCCAATACAAACTTCTAATCTGTGATGTGCAGATGGGTAATATGGCAATAACACTAGTGTTCAAATCAAACTTCTAGTCTGTGATGTGCAGAAGGGTAATATGGCAATTACATTGGTGTCCCGAACAAACTTCTAATCTGTGATAAGCAGGAGTTCAGTATGGCAGTAACATTAGTGTTCAATACAAACTTCTAATCTGTGATAAGCAGGAGTTCAGTATGGCAATAACACTAGTGTTCAATACAAACTTCTAATCTGTGATAAGCAGGAGTTCAATATGGCAATAACACTAGTGTTCAATACAGACTTCTAATCTGTGATAAGCAGAAGTTCTGTATGGTAGTTACACTTGTGTCCAGTACAGACTTCTAATCTGTTTTCAGCAGAAGCTCTTTATAGCAGTTACTTTAGTGTCATTGCAAACTTCTGTCTGTCCATCTGATTGTTCATCCATGCACTGGAGTAACTTAGTGTTTTTATGTATGTCTTTTCTATCTGTAGAATGATGGACATGCCATATCCATACATCTATACAGCATCTGCTGACACCTTAGATTAACCAAAATTTGAAGTTTCTTGCTCTGCTTTTATTACCCCTATCCCCCAAGTGATGCAGGGTAATTCCATCAGCTATTCAGGGAAATCCATCCTGGTATGCAATACACTTGCCCCCACCACCGTATATATCACATGGGAATACATTATATAGCTTTTGCTGTGTTGATCTGTCTGTGTTATTTATATTTCATTTGTATTGTTTGTTGGCTTTTCTCAGTAATTATATGTTCTCTATATATGTATTTGGAAATTGACCTTTGTCCAAAATCAAGTTGATGGTCTACCTGACTAGTGACAGTTATTTGTAAACAACATATTACATAGCTAATATTTCTCTCTATGATTATAGACTAATTATTTAGATCATTATTATTTGAGGTAAACATGTCTATGTATCTGAGTGTAGGATATTAGTTGGAAATTTCTGATCTTATTGACAACTTTGAATGTTTCAGAAAGGAAGTTGAATCCTGGCTTTATTATTGTATCTTCACTTAGTCTCAAAAAAACATTCAAAGTGTCACTGTGAAACTTGCACAAATATTGAACTCGCAAATCATTCAAGGTATCGCTATGAAAGGCTCAGATATTGAGCAATCAAATCATTCAAAATGTTGCTATGAAACTTGGGACAGATATTGAACTAGCAAATCATTCAAGGTGTTGCTATGAAACTTGGATCAGATATTGAATTAGCAAATCATTCAAAGCATTGCTGAAACTTGGCACAGATATTGAACTAGCAAATCATTTAAGGTGTCGCTTTGCTCAGATATTGAACTACTTTAACCTTTTGTTCTTCCGAATTCTTTAGTTTTGGTATTTTCATTCTTGCCTGTTTTTGTGGCTATCTATCCATTATACATGCACTCATTCCTGGCATAACTCAGGCTGTTCATGTTATCTCTATGAAACTTGGTACACATATGAGACTAGTGGTCTAGATTTGCCTTTTGCTTTTCACAAATCTTTTGTTTCAAGATTTTAATATTTTGTCCATTTGTACATCCAGCCATCTATTATCCAACTTTTTGTGGCAAAGCTCCATAGTGATTCAAATTTTGTAATTTTATATATTTTTAATAATTTTGTCCATTTTTCTATCCAGCTTTTATTCTGCACACATTAATTTCCAGAGTATATCTCAAATCGTTCAAGATATCAGTATGAAACTTGGTACATGCACATATTTAACTAGTGGCTCATGCCTCATTTGCTATTCACAATTCTTCATTATTTATTTTATGTTTGTGTCTGTCTTTCAATTGATCTATTCATTTGTTATCTCCTGATTCATTTTTAGGGCACAACTAAAGAAATCTCAATGAAACTTGGAACACATATTAAACTGGTGCTGCGGACATGCCCTTCTCTGTTCACAATTCTTCAGTTTCAATATTTTTAAATAATTTATTTAATTCTCCATCCATCCATTATCCACACTGGAGTTTCTGAGGCAGAACTCTCAAACCATTTAAGACATCTCTCTGAAATTTGTTACACAGAGTGGTATAGAAGCATCTTGTTTTCTTTTGTCTTTATATTCTTCTATCCTTCACATTTCCAATTTCAAAGGATAACTCCAAAACTGTTCAAGATCTCTTTTTTATTCTTGTTCACATATTTAAGATGTGCCTTTTACTGTTCACAACACTTTAGTTTCAGTGTTTCAAGGTTTTTGCCTGTTTGACATCCAGTTATCATCCAAGCTGTTGTTGTTGTTGAACTGTTTGAAATATCTCTCTGAATATGAGACTATTGATGAAGATGTGCAATTTGCTTTTCATGATTCATCAGTTTCAGTATTTTTAATGTTCTTGTCTATTTGTCTCATCATCATTTATGAGCTATTCATACTTTCATTTCTGGAGCAAAACTTGTAATGTCTATCATTTCCTAAATTTCCCAATGTGCTCTGTACATGCGTGCTTCTTGTATATGAAATCCTTGACAAATCTTGTCTCCTAGCAGATATTTGGGTAGGGTTGGGGACATCTTTTTTTCCTTTATGCCTACAAAAACATAATATGGATGGATGATGTAATCACTGTGTCCATCAGTCTCTCTGTTTCTCTGTTCATAAGCCATTTTTGTTTCTGGAGCATAACCCTTAAACCATTTAAAGTAGTTTAACCAAAATTGGTACAGAAAATGGCTTGGAGATGTCTTTTGATACTTCAGATTTCCCAGATTCAATATTTTTTAAGTTACCATGGAAGCAAAGCATAGCATAAATAGTGTATAAATTCAGAGTGTTAGTCTATAGTGTACATTTAGTAGGGGTCATTACATAAGCAGAGGACCAGAGGAATATGTCATCTATTGATATCATCTGTTTCAGTTCCATTTTATCCTGCCCACTTTGAATTTTGGAATATCCGTGGGTTGGATGAGCTTGACATGAATGTCATGAGCCTCTTGTTTTTGATCATCATCTTTTTGGGGTTGAATTTACATCTATTGAGTTGGTTCATAGCACTGTTTCAGTGGGGAAACATTTGGGTTAATTATACAACATTGAAGTATGATTCTTGCATAACCTGGATGTTTATGAGACATAGAGGAACTTTGTTCCAGCAGCAACTTTGTTGACATTTGTTGTCAACATTAAAATTCTGCTCAAGCTATATTGGTAATTTTTGCAATGTTGATATGTTGTATTGTGACAGGGTTTGTATGTGAGGCACTGCATTCTTCTTGCTGCTTACACTATCCATTATTACTTGTGCTATCAAGATAATTTTAAGTTTATTGATATTTAGAATCTGAAGTAGTCAATCATTGCTTGTGTTCTTTTTTTCTTCTTCTAGTTTTGGGTAACTTTGTTCATGCATATACTACATTCAGTGGTCACGCACTATAATGCTGTTAGGGAGCTATAAAAACAGACCATGATCTATGGTCATACTCTTTAATGCTGATAGGAAGCTATAAAAACATACCATGATCTATGGTCGCACACTATAATGCTGCTAGGGAGCTATAAAACGTACCATGATCTATGGTCACACACTATAATGCTGTTAGGGAGCTATAAAACATACCATGATCTATGGTCATACTCTATAATGCTCCTAGGGAGCTATAAAAACAGACAATGATCTATGGTCATACTCTATAATGCTGTTAGGGAGCTATAAAAACAGACCATAATCTATGGTCATACTCTTTAATGCTGCTAGGGAGCTATAAAACATACCATGATCTATGGTCACACACTATAATGTGGCTAGGGAGCTATAAAACAGACCATGATCTATGGTCATACTCTATAATGCTGTTAGGGAGCTATAAAAACAGACCATGATCTATGGTTGCACACTATAATGCTGTTAGGGAGCTATAAAACATACCATGATCTATGGTCATACTCTATAATGCTGTTAGGGAGCTATAAAAACAGACCATGATCTATGGTCGCACATTATAATGCTGTTAGGAAGCTATAAAAACATACCATGATCTATGGTCATACACTATAATGCTGTTAGGGAGCTATAAAAACAGACCATGATCTATGGGCATACACTATAATGCTGTTAGGGAGCTATAAAAACAGACCATGATCTATGGTCATACTCTATAATGCTGCTAGGGAGCTATAAAAACAGACCATGATCTATGGTCATACTATATAATGCTGCTGGGGAGCTATAAAAACAGACCATGATATATGGTCATACTCTATAATGCTGCTAGGGAGCTGTAAAAACAGACCATGATCTATGGTCACACACTATAATGCTGCTAGGGAGCTATAAAACATACCATATAATGCTGTTAGGGAGCTATAAAACATACCATGATCTATGGTCATACTCTATAATGCTGTTAGGGAGAGATAAAAACAGACCATGATCTATGGTCGCACACAATAATGCTGTTAGGGAGCTATAAAAACAGACCATGATCCATGGTCATACTCTATAATGCTGCTTTGGAGATATAAAACACACCATATAATGCTGTTAGGGGGAGAGAAAAACAGACCATGATCTATGGTTGCACACTATAATGCTGTTAGGGATCTATAAAAGGAGACCATGATCTATGGTCATACTCTATAATACTGCTAGGGAGCTATAAAAACATACCGTGATCTATGGTCATACTGTATAATGCTGTTAGGGAGAGATAAAAGCATACCAGGATCTATGGTCACACAATATCATGCTGCTAGGGAGCTATAAAACATACCATTATCTATGGTCACACACTATAATGCTGTTAGGGAGCTATAAAACAGACCATGATCTATGGTCATACTGTATAATGCTGTTAGGGAGAGATAAAAGCATACCATGATCTATGGTCACACACTATCATGCTGCTAGGGACCTATAAAACATACCATGATCTATGGTCACACACTATAATGCTGTTAGGGAGCTATAAAACAGACCATGATCTATGGTCATACTCTATAATGCTGTTAGGGAGCTATAAAAACAGACCATGATCTGTGGTCACACATTATAATGCTGCTAGGGAGCTATAAAAACAGACCATGATCTATGGTCATACTCTATAATGCTGCTAGGGAGCTATAAAAACACCATGATCTATGGTCATACTCTATAATGCTGTTAGGGAGCTATAAAAACATACCATGATCTATGGTCATACACTATAATGCTGTTAGGAAGCTATAAAAACAGACCATGATCTATGGTCATACACTGTAATGCTGTTAGGGATATATAAAACATACCATGATCTATGTGAGGTCACTTTATTCTGAGGTACATTATATAAACAATAACTCGGCCAGTATATTGGGGTTCATCACCATATCCATGTTATATCAGAAACTTTGTTATACCGAGACGCCTTATCATGAGATTTCTGACCATACCTTTGTTATATAAGGGACCATCTTATCCTGGGGTGCATTATAATGGAATCCACAACCATACCTGTCTTATATCAGTAACTGTGTTATACTGGGGTGCTTTAAATTGGGATGATCCATGACCATACCCATGCTATATCGCTGATCATCTTATACTGAGTTACTCGATAATGGGATCCATCACAATAACCATGTTATATCAGGTTCTTTGTTCTACTGAGGTGCTTTACAATGGGATCCATGACCATACACATGTTATATTACAAACTGTCTTATACTGGGGTGCTTTAAATTGGGATGATCCATGACCATACCCATGCTATATCGCTGATCATCTTATACTGAGTTACTCGATAATGGGATCCATCACAATAACCATGTTATATCAGGTTCTTTGTTCTACTGAGGTGCTTTATAATGGGATCCATGACCATACACATGTTATATTACAAACTGTCTTATACTGGGGTGCTTTTTTATAATGGGATCCATGACCATAACTGGTTTTGCTATTAGGGATTGTGCTACATGGGGTGCTCTTTAATGGGATCCATGACCATACCTATGTGTTATCAGAGAATTTATTATATTGGGGTGCATTTAAATGGGATCCATGACCATACCTATGTGTTATCAGAGAATTTATTATATTGGGGTGCATTTAAATGGGATCCATGACCATACCTATGTGTTATCAGAGAATTTATTATATTGGGGTGCATTTAAATGGGGTCCATGGCCATACCTGTGTTTGATCAGGGACTGTGTTACACAGGAGTATGTTTTAATGGGGTCCATGACTATTACCTGTGTTTGATCAGGGACTATGTTACATAGGAGTGTGTTTTAATGGGATCCAAGACTGTACCTATGTATTATAAGGGACTATGATATATTAGAGTGCTTTAGAATGGAATCCTTGACCATACCTGTGTTGTATCAGGGACTTCGGTATTTTATAGTGAGGGACCACTGTACATTATTATATAGATTTAAGATTTGTTTGTTAATAGGATTTTCAGTCACATTTGCAGTTGCAATTATACAAATTAAAATGAATTCCTATTTTTATTGTTACTGTTCTTATCACAGTTTTCTTTTTGTTTTTGATATACTTAATGAACACTGAAAATTTACAGATGAATTTTAATATTTGGGATGTATCATATTTACTCATGAACGAGAAAAGTTGCACCTAGCCCAGTCAAACTGTGAGGTGCATGGACCCAGGTCTGTCAGACAAAAGTGTGGATCCTGACCTGTTGGTGACCTTCTGCAACAGCAGATCAGGGTCCATGCTGTGTGTTTTTTAAAATGATGGGAAGAGTACGTCATCACAAAATAGTGAACAGTTGAAATATAATTACTTTGAGAGTAGTATTTCTTTATTGAGATGCATCATGTACAACTGATTACTATAAATATCACAAGGAATCATCTGTATCATATTAGACAGCATTTATTTCTTATAGTTCACTGGTAAAGATCAGAACAAGTTATTTTGAATGCAGCAATGTGCCTTTGAAGATTAGAACATGAAATCATTCTGGTAATTTATTTTATTGTTGTTTTAGGATTACAATAAAAAGTCATAATAGCAAGTTAATTTTGATTTCTGTTATTCTGTTAGTTACTTGGGAAATTAGTTTTAATGTTGTGAAAATTATGGTTAAATTAGGGTCAAACACTAATGACTACTGAATTAAATTAGAGTTGTTTTGATTTGTCATTATGCATTGGTGGAAGTATGTATATTGTGTTTCTTAAGCTTGAGTTTTACCATATGCACATAACTTTTATCATTTCTTTACAAAATTGTCACAGTTTTTAGTAACACCTAGATACATGTATATAGATATGATATCAATGAAAGAAGAAAAAAAAAGAAAATCAAGACAGTGACATTATGTACGAGAAAAGTTGCACCTAGCCCAGTTTCACTTAACATAAATTTCCTTCTTAAATTGAGATTGTTTTTTTGCTTGGTTTGGAATTATGGGTTTATCAATGAAATTTAGCAAGCATAGATATGTAGTTTGTATTGGAAGACCAGAATATAATCCTAATCAGACTACATAGGTACAGCCAGCATATATATTTCCCTTCTTTTTTCCCTTGGATGACACTTAGGCGCAGCCAGCATATCCATGTATACATTTCCATTCTATTTTCCCTTGGATGGCATGAGTTACACATGTGCTACATGACTCATCAGAATTTGCATTTCCATTCTATTTTCCCTTGGATGGCATGAGTTACACATGTGCTACATGACTCATCAAAATTTGCATTTCTATTCTGTTTTCCCTTGGATGGCACAAGTTACACATGTGCTACATGACTCATCAGAATTTGCATTTCCATTCTATTTTCCCTTGGATGGCATGAGTTACACATGTGCTACATGACTCATCAGAATTTGCATTTCCATTCTGTTTTCCCTTGGATGGCATGAGTTACACATGTGCTACATGACTCATCAAAAAATTGCAATTTTCAGTTTTAAGCTTAGTTCTGGCATTTGATGTACTATTTATATTGGTTGCGTTGGTTTTCTCCGTCCTTGCATTATTTTAGTGTTGTCTGTGTTCGTTTTGTAGTTTTTTTTTTCTGCACCTTGCATAGCAAACAGTACTTCATTGAATTTTATCCTCCTTCATAGTTCTGGTGCTAGGGTAAGTATTGTCTAGCCTGTTTTGGTTCTAGATTTTTTTTGCATATTTTAATGTTTTGGATTACAAAATGACACTTGGTGTGGGCAGGTGTGAATGCAAGAAGGACACATGGGATGTTAACACTATCTGAATAACATATACTATTTGTGCATGCATGGACCTAGTTGTCCAGTTTGTTGTCTTTTTCGGACCAGGCATGGGACTTAGATGAAAATTGCCATACATTCAAGGGGATAAAGAGGGGCGCCTACTTGCTACTTCTGTAGACCTCCACTTCCAATCTCTGGAATGGTCTGGATATCTTTCCATGTTGGGGAAGACTACTGCCCCTGTGGGGCAAGAACATTCTGCTGCCTCTGTGTTTAGAGATCACCTAAAGCCAAAATATCCCTGATGCTTGTTGCGATGCTGTCAGTGCCAGTGAGGTATTGTGGGGTTTTTTCCTCGCAGGGGACAAACAACATTTGAGAGCTTAGGAATGACCTGTATCTTCACAAGGTTGGTATCCCAACAAATGATATTAGTGAAGTGCCCCTTTCTAAGAGACAAGAGCAGTAATCTTATTAAGATAAATCTGAGATGGGCTTGTCCATCAAACCTTTATCACTGGACTAGTCTTTGGGGACTAAACACTGGTTATCAAAAACCAGTCATAAGGAGTCAATCACTGGCCACTAGGGTTTGATTATCGGTCTGGGGACAATGATAGAGTTGATATTCCAGCTGTTTCTTTGTCAGTGTTTAAGAGAGTTTGGTTGTACTCACCAGACTAGTGAGGGAGATCAGATTGGTTTCCCTTCTTATGATTCCATTTAATTCCAATTTGATATGGGGACTCATCCTCCCCGAAAGTGAATCTTCCGCACCATGTCACCCTTGATGTCCCTCCCTTGATTTCAAGGTAGGGTAGATGTGACAAACGTTGGGACTGCTTCATCTCCTCTGGCCTAGGCCAGTTAAAAGAATGGTGGGTTTCACTCACTTGTTAGTTGATTTAGAAGAGTTCCCATTCACCTCGGAGATCAACATGGTGGGTTATTCTTTCCTCTAGTGAGCAGCTTCAGGATGAGGGCAGCCCCATTTCATTGTTTCCCTCCCTGGAGGGAGACACTAGGAGGGACAGTTGTGTCTCATCTCAGTGGTGACATCAGGATGATGGTGCTATTTTCATCATGGTGAACATGAACAAGTTTTCTTTGGAACTGATAGAAAATGTCTCTCACCTTTCATGTTTGCAACAACTTCTCACCTGTTGTATCAGATGTTGGAAAGGAGGAAATTTGGATGTTTGACAAGATGGTGAACAAAGTATTCCTCTTCCTTCCTCCAGCATTGTGTCCAAACCATCTGGCTTTGGACAGAAAGATTCTCACTGGCGTAGAGAGGCTTTCAGTGACAGTATATTGACCAGACCTTCCATTTTCAAGACCTGTTTTCAGTTGGCCTTTATCTCTCTCACCTGATGACTCTGATCTCTGCTGCAGACTTGGTTCCCTTAGGAAGACTTTACTTGCATCCTGTTCAGTTCCTTCTTCTAGCAAATAATAGATCATACAAAGTTCTTCTATCAGCTTGGATACCCTAGGATCTTATTTTCACCACCACCTGCATTGGTGGGGAAATCGATACTGGTTACAGACAGGAGTCCCAGTTCACACCCCCAAACCCCACTCCTTTCTGTAAATCAACAAATTAGATTCATGATCTCAACTAGAGCCAGAGGGTTTACGTCTTCATGGATTTTGGTCCTGGAAAGAATCAACCCTTGATATAAACAACTTGGAAATTTGGGCAATGTCATTAAACCTTACAGGGGTGTGTAAACTTCATAAGGTGTCATTGTTGATTGGTCACCTCAGAGAATATGTCATTAGTACCATACTTCAGGTGTCAGTTATGTACACATGTG
>JAECUM010025177.1:0-20737 GCA_016617855.1 Megalonaias nervosa | reverse complement strand
GGGAAGCCTCACTTAAAGAAAAACAGCAAGTATCTTTTCTCATTAAAACATTGTCCAAGGGAAGGGTGTCTGGAAGTGAGGGACACAAAGACATTCAGTCATGGAAAAGAAAGAGTGTCTTGGAAAGCATAAGTCGAAAAAGAGCTCTATATCTAAACCACGCAGTGGGGAAAGAGAACAGACAACCAGGTTATGGTTGAAGACCCAAAAGAGGCTGGAAAGAGAGAAAAGAGGAAAAGGAACAGAGTGACTATGACCTCTCACAAACACTTAATTTGGAAGGACCAGACACAAACAGGTTATACCGGCATGCTGAGTAATGAGTTTTATTGTTCACTCGACTCTGTGATGAAATCTGTTTTCTAGATATTGTTACGACCACGTAGATTAATTACATGTGTTAAAATTTGAATTCTTTCTATTTCATTTTTATTTCATTAGTATAATTTTTATTGTGATGATGATTATGTTCGCAGGTTCTGACATTTTGATAGAAACATCGTGTTTATTTAGAACGTAAATGTGACTCGCTTGAGCACGATTTTTGCATGTCGGTTTGTCGATTCAAGTAAACAGTCGGCAAAAGCTATGTAAATGATTGGTTGTGACCACGGTCATTTCTAATAATACTTGTTGACATTCTGTACTACAATGGCGAGATTTCGAAATCGCCATGTGTTCTTCGTGCGTGTACATGAAATGACGTTTTAGTTCGCCTTAAATATTCAGGTACCTGCGAAATAGAGAGAGAGTCATATTTTAACACCTTGTAGAACTGTTTTTAATACCTTGAGAAGAAGGTATTCTTTTGTGCTGGAAAGAGTTGTTCGTTCGTACGTCTGTAGAACGACATGTGTTTTGTTGTTGATGATAGCTGCACTCCATCT
Source organism: Megalonaias nervosa (assembly GCA_016617855.1). Taxonomy (NCBI): domain Eukaryota; kingdom Metazoa; phylum Mollusca; class Bivalvia; order Unionida; family Unionidae; genus Megalonaias; species Megalonaias nervosa. Next base: position 19,850 of record JAECUM010025177.1, on the reverse strand, counting down.
ACCTTTTAAATAATAATTATTTTCCCTGGAGAACTATACAACCGGCTTTGGGCAAAGACATTTAGTGAAATTAATTCTAAATTGGAACAGAACAGTACAAATTGTGATTCACAGTGAAAATTCTGGACACTTGTGTAAAGCCTTCGTCTGACGTCATCATCCGTCATCTTGGAACGGAAATGAGATTCAGACTACTTTAATTAGAACTGTTTATTTACAGGACTTATGAGTTTTCACAATTTTAGGACAACTTTTTGGATCTTCTTCGTAAATCGTAAGTCTTGTTTCATATATTTACCTTTTCACCGTGTTTTCTAGGGAAATAAATTATTTTTGTTAAAATTTACAAAGCTTGTTGTCGTCACTCTTTTCTTTATGTTACTTTAAACGAGCCGATACGTAACAGTATAATAAAATGAATAACTGCATTTCTTATAAATTTTGAAATTCTATTTCTAAGAGAAAGTGTATCATTCAAATGTCATATTCAATTTCATTTTATTTATGTAATTGATTAGACTGTTACATTTTACATACGGGGGCTCGTGCTGTTCTATTCTTTACCTCTGCTCAGATCTGTTATTCCATCCATTAATGTCATATTTTACGTAGTTATTTACTCAATCCAGGTAATAACACCATAGTCGATTATCTCCTAGATAACAATAACCAACAAAAGCGCCATGTAACAAGTGGGGCATCCTCTCTCAATCAATTAGTCTTTCGCATCTCATATGTGAGCCATCTACATGGTTTGGTCAAGGCAGTGAGTATACATGTAAATAACCATATTCAGTCTTTCAGTCCTAGTCAGCCTGACTTCTGATACCTAAAATTAATTGGATTCTTCCCAAAGGCAAGCTGATCAAATAATTTGGTAACCACAGATTGTAGGGAGCCTAACTTATTCTGAAGAAAATAAAGAACAAGCAGACTGACATCTGGAAAACAGGTGCACATGTAATATTATTACATGGTTGTTGTATAAAAACTATAAGAAGAAACATTAAGGTTGCCATGCATTGCTAGAATGTACACCCTACACGTATCTAGTCCGGGGGTCTCAAACACGTGGCCAATGGAATTATTTCCTGCAGCCTGCAACGACATACGGAATTTGTAAAATAATTAATAATGCAAATTTTTTTCACAGCCAGCCAGTTTGATACAAATTGGATTGTTACATCATTTACTTCTTGTTTCCAAAATTTCAACTGGCAACCGTTTTTTTATATGAACCGCTTTTGACATATCAAAACTTGTTAGTCTTTGAATTTCAATAAATATCGAAACTCATTAGTCTTTGAATTTAAATATTGAAACTATCCAAGTTATATTTATTCCAAATGTCATACATAATGTAATTTTAAGTTCAGCTATGGCAATTACAAATTGCAGAAACAGCTCATTGGTTCAGGTTTTCATGCTCACTTCTGTGATTCTAACAAATGAAATGATGATGCCTATTAATGCAGCAACATACTGATTAAAAACTATCAACTCTTAATTATCATGTAAAAAATTCCAATTGCAACTAGTTTATCATTGGAAAAATATTTCAATATAAATCAAGGAACAATCGCTCACTTTTATTTGCATTTTCAAAACAGTTGAATGGGAAGATCCAAACTGCACCTTTTCCTACTTGGATATACAAAAGAAAATTTTATAGTGCAGCACCCATTTCAGTTATGTTTTTTGATCAATGTATTTATTTCTCTTGCTGGGAGTATACTATGCAAAAATAAGAGCAACTCCTATGTAACATCTAATTTTCATGCACAAAATTCCTTGTCATATTCCAGAAAATAACAACAACAATCTCTCACCTATAACAACAAATACTACTGTTACTACAATAAAAATAACAAGAGTCCCTAGAATGGACTGATGCTTTACAGTGTGAGAAGAATTTCCAGGGATTTAATACAATACCATTTTTTCGGCTAATACTAAGTAGACTGTTATGTATAACTATATTAATTTTTTTTAATGATTATACAATGTTATGGGTCATTTTGTAAAGAATATATTAAATAATAATTTTGTCCGTTATTGTGGGCCTGTACTTTAAGATAATGTAATTTTGTCTGTAAACATGTTTACTTTGATGTGAATTCAGGACACTGGTATTCCCCTCAGAAACACATGATCTACCTGCCCTTTTCCTGGCAGCTTGCTAAAATTTATGTAAACAGACCTGACCTTTTTTTTTACGAATCTGGTGGAAATTCTACTAAGATGACAGGCTATTTCCAGAAAATGGTTTATTGCAACATAGGTCAAGTGAGAAGGTATATACATGTAATGTTGTTTAAATCAGAATTACTATTCCTATCTTAACATCTGTAGTGGAATCTGTCTTTTAGTAGTGTTCAATTATTATTTGAGAAGATTTATTTATTTCAATTACCAGTATTTATTGGAATTACAAAGTGCCCATTGACTTTAGGATAAAATCACTCTTTGGGGATTATTGTAAATTATTCAAGGACATATTCTAGATTACATCAATTTGAAACAGCAAGACCATTTGCAAATTCACAAATTCAAGACCATTCGCACATCAGTACATGTAAGACTGGAATTTACTTGGAACATCACTGGAATTCATTTAGAACATTATACTTTTGGAAATGCGATAGAATTTTTAGGACTATTTGGGATTTAATTCACAATAGTGTTAAGTACCTTTTATTCTAAGAAAATAAATTATTTGTGAATTTTGCAACACTTGATGGTTTTTGCTATTTTCTTTACTTAGTTTAAGACCATAGAGTTGTAACAAGACAACATAAAAAGTCTTTTAGTGAAATCCCAATGACAATATGACCATTCATGCTTTGGGGAGGAGGGGTTAGTGACAGCAACATTTTCAAGACAGCCATTTTAACATCAATATTGGTTCTACCAATGGCAACATTTTCACTTAAAAACAGCTAGGTATCATAAGAAGTCTATTGGTGAAAACCCTATGTTGATATAGCCATCCATTCAGAAGAAGCAGAGATAACAACACTTTCAATATGGCCAGCATGGTGGTTGTACTGAGGGTCAGTTTGCATCGTTTTTATTCTGGACCAACTAGATTCAGAAGAACTCTTCTGACGAATACCCATATCAAAATGACTTTCCACGGAAGAGTAGAACAAGAATTTCCAAATGACCTTTTGGGTGCTCAATTTAGCATCATAGTCATTTATGACCAACCAGACATCATAAGAAGTCTTTCAGTTAAAACACCATGCTGATATGACCAATTAAATGGTGTAAATGTGGCGAATTTTGAAGACTTATTGAAACTTAATGTGAATAAATTGTGCATTGAAGTTAACTTAGTCAAGCCAAAAGGTCTTGAGAAAGTTTACTGATATTTCTCTTATTTCATCTCTGAAGCATAAAAGGGTCTACGTTAAGCTTCAGTAGAATTTGACCGAGTCATCGTAATGGTATAGTGACACAGCGTACATAGTTACAACCGTATCAGTCGGGAGAGGACTTTATGTCAAATAATTGATCTTCAAAGGAAAGCTAATTGCAGCATATTTTAGGCTGGTGAAATCTGATGAAAGACGTGATTATTTGGGCAGAATTTTAGGAACAGTTACTTCCGATTGGTCAGTAAAGAATCAAGGCGTACACTTTGGGAGACTAGAATTTAGGGTACCGACTTGCTCAGAATTCTTCAGTTCGACTCTTGCCTTGTGAGAAGACTAAAGGTCTAACTCCGTGGGAACAATAGTATTGTTTTCCTCGTTAACGAAGAAAGGTCAGATAGCTGTCTTGGAAAAAAACGACAGGCTATATAGATTTGACACACGATTGTGTGGGGAGAGAAAGAAAGAACAGCATTAAGGTATGCAATTTTAGTTTCAATTTAATATTCTATTTTCATTTTGTTTGTTTTATGCAAATGTGTTTGATATGCTTATGATTCATGCTATGTCTCGATTATTCAAGTTCATAGGCATCCGTGGTGAGAGTTGTATGCAATTTATTCTTAATCTTACAGTTAGTTTATTGATAAAATTGAAGGATTGCATGTAATCAGATATTCAGTGTGCAGTATTTTCATAAGGATTTATGATGTAACCTAAAGAATGTTCAAATATGCAGTATTTCATAGAGATTTTTGACTTAACCCTAATATGCAGATGTGTCATATTTTTTATGGTTACATAAATTGATTTCCTGTGTAGGATGATATTGTTGTCGTGAGTTAATGATAATTGTATATTTATATATGATTTCGCAATGCTTAAATGATCTTACAGGTTATTGGTTATTGTAGCTAGATTTAGTGAATATTATGCCATAAGTAATTGAACATTTATCTTATTGAACACGAATTGACTAGTCAAATGTAAATAAGACGTGTAGTAATGTATGCTGGTATATACGGCCGCATGTGTCTGTAGAGAACACGTGGTAATTTCTAATCAATTGCCATGCGGCGAGGGCAATGAACTTCAAGCTAAGGTCATTTGTACAAATATAGCGTGTATCTTACCGAAATACAGGAATTTGCAAGGGCCGTTATTTGTTAAGGTCACATCACGTCAGAATTTGTGCTGTGTGAATCGCCAATCTGAATACGAACAAAGAGAGTTTATATATATATATATATATATATATATATATATATATATATATATATATGCAAATAATTGTTGAAAACATAACTAGCTCTCGTAATACTCTCGTATTTAAGGAAACAGCTTTATACTCCGAGAGAAGAGAGAAAGGAAAGGAGAAGAGAAGAAAAGGAAGACCCGATGAGTCAAGGGGAAATCCGCATCTAAGAGAGGTCGGAATAAACAGAGGTCAGAAAGAGGACCAAAGAGCACGCATTAGACGTGGAAACAAGACGAGAGGGGACAGACGCCAGGTGATGCTTTCAAGCGTGGAATTTAACTCAAAATTCACCACTCGTAATATGATGTAAATTGAACACTGCGACTAAATTCTATCAATGTAAATCTGTTGGCTTGAAAAGTGAACATTTGGTCATGTATTAAATGAAAATGGAATTTTGATTATGCTTTAATTGATTACGTTTATTTTAGTAAATCTGTTGTATTAGTTGAAAGTGAAATTTTGGTTATGTTGTAATTGATTAAATTTATTTTTATTTATTGGAAAAGGGGGCTCGTAGTCGTTATTTCTTTCAGTAGCCTTGCTCAGCTATCTGTTCACGTTCCATCTATCCGTCCACACTGGGCAATAATACCGTGGGAGGTCATTCCCTAGTTAACGAACGCCGAATCAATTAAGGAGGCTTTAATGTTTAAAGTTCCCCGTTACAAATGGTCACTATGGTGGTCTGAATGGCACCATTTTCATTAGACACCTTAAGTTTTTAGTAAAATCCCTATGTTAATATGAAATCCATTTAGCAGGAGTAGTGATGACAAAATTCTCAAAATGGTCACTATGATAGTCTTATTGGATTTTTGACCAGCACCATACCATTGTCATAAAACTATTCGCTATGGAGGAGCATTGTTATTTTCTGAGCTTGCAAATGACATTTTTCCACTTGAAAATTGCGAGCTTGCGAGTGGGATTTTCGAGGGTATATTAAGGTACCGGTAGGTAAGTAGGGATTTTATTTTTTTAAAGATTATAAATATGATAATGATTAGTATATATATATATATATATATATATATATATAGCATCAAGTGCTGGGCTAGACTAGATGCACAAATCAATTTTGGGAATTTTTTAAAAACTTTTTTCTGATTTTTTTAAAATCTTTGTGGGGAGAAAAAGTGCAAGGTTGGCAACGAAAAATGGAGACTATCGGCTGACAGGAAACACACTTATTTTTTTAAGCCTTATTTTGAATAAAAAGCAGAATCAAAATTTTAGTTCTATTGATGTTGGTTGAAACGTAATGGCAGTCAAGGAATGCCGAAGTTGGTTAATCGAGAGATAAGTTTCTTTAATAAAATGAATGTGTTTAATAGCTTTCAACATCTTTATATTTTGCTCGATTTCTTTAAAGACGCATACTCTGTGCTAAAAAAAAAAAATGGACAGACTGACGCTCAGGGCCACTTTAACTTCAGATTGGGACCCTCCAGCATTCTAAATGAAGTGCACATCGGGTTTGTCAAAAAAATGTAATTTGCCTGTGAAAGCTCTGATTGTGCTGATGATATGTGGAAATTTATTTTCATGTTGTTGAAAGACTAGTAAATTATTAAGTATTTATCCCCATGTACAGCCCTCCACCATTATGATGAGTGTCTCCTTGTCATACTTCTATTGCAAACTGTAAACTTTCTGTAAAGTGAAGCATGTGTCCAATGAATGGGGAACAGATTGCCTAGGACTCTATGCTAAGTGACCCAGGCTGATGTTATGATAGGATTCTTCTCGGCATCAGTTCCGTCAGGAGTCAGACACTCCCACCAATGAACAGCTGATGTTTCGTGAATAATTACGACGGTCTTCGTATACTGTATGCAAGTACTAATAGATACTGTCATGGCAGATGTGTATCGCGCGGCCAACATAGACAGAATTATTCTGTCGCTTACTACGCAAAGACACATCTTTTAGGTTGTTTGTTCCAGCAATGATTTCAGTCTAGCCACGCAAACCATGCCTGTAGATCATGCTACGGCAGATCTGCGTCTATGATAATTTTAGCGGATTGTGCTTCGTATACAGGGGGAAATACGACAGTTACTTTCCACATAAACTATGCCTGCCTCACACTCAGCAGTGAAATATCTCAACCCAATCTTGCAAACGTCTTGTTTTTGAATACATATTAGTCTGTTAAATAAAATGTCATAAAAGCTAACTTCGATCCTTAAATAACACGGCGAAAGTGCTGTGTGAGTGGAACAGTACATAAGTAGATAGTCAACGCCTTGAGGAAGAAATTGGTCTGGCACATTTGCTCCCTTGTTAAATTAATCTTGCGTCTTTCATGTCACCTGATTGTTCGTTTTAAATTATGTGTTCACTTTTCGTCCACATTTACCCATCAAAAGGCTTGTGAATGGGCCAGTTGTTTAATTTTATTTCCATTCTCCAAAGGAAATAGCCTCTTTCCTATTTACATCTAAATAGTTTTGTATGCTGGTCCATAGTAGAAAAAAAACATTCATTATGTATCTCCATTTTTAAACCTTGTTATGTATTGTCATGACTACGTGACTTGATGTTATATTCACAGGTGATGTTATACTCACAAGGGGATTTTATATACACAAAGGGATGTTTTCCACCTCAAACAGTCAGTTAACCAACCCACCAATAAACATCGCCACGTTTTAGATTGGATTCTTCATAGACCTGATGATAATATTCTACGGTCCTCCCTGGTATCCCACGAACTTGAATCAGATCACCTCTGCATTATATGCCATTTTGACGTATCAGTCCCTAACCCTCCACCTTTATTTGCTACTATGAGAAACCTCCGTATGATAAACAGAACGCAACTAATGCATGACATTCAAGCAAACCTAACAACTTGCTTATCTCCTACAGCAGAACAACTCGATAACTGCCTGCGTTCATTGCTTGACAAACATGTCCCAGCAACCAAGCGCAGAGTATCAATTCAGAAGTGTTCTCCGTGGTATAGCAGTGTTAGAGACCAGCTTCGTACTGCTAAAAAAGACCTCCGTAAAGCTGATAGGCTTTGGCTTTCCACCAGACTCACTATTCATAAGCAAATCTATGAAGCCGCTAAGAAGAACGTCACAAACATAGTCCATGCAGCGAAATCAGCCCACAACAGTACTAAGATCACGGTAAGTTCCAGCTGCAAAGAGCTCTTCGAAATTACTAACAAGCTAATGTCAAGGAACAAATGTACACCATTTCCAACTACGTTCTCTCCAGTCGACCTTCCGGACCTGTTTGCAAATTCATGACATCCAACATTGCAAATTTCTTCCGTGGCAAAATACAAACCATTAAAGATAAGCTTGACAACACAATTTCAATTGACTCGTCGTCACCATGCAGTTGCGATACAGAATTTCAGCGGCAACCATTAGCAGCATCTGAACCTGTCTCTATGGATTTAGTACGTACAATCGTGATAAAGAGTGCACCAAAGTCATGTGAACTTGATCCAATTCCAACATCACTGCTGCTTGAGTGCTTAGATCCAATATTGCCTGCACTAACTGATGTTATTAATACCTCTTTCTCATCCGGGGAATTCCCATCATTTTTCAAAACTGCTATTGTAAAGCCTCTGCTGAAGAAACCAACACTCGACCATAACGATTTAAAGAACTACCGCCCCGTTTCTAATCTCCCATTCATGTCAAAAATCTTAGAAAAAGTTGTTCTATCCCAACTTGTATCTCATCTGAATTCAAACAGTCTTTTTAGCAATGTACAGTCTGCATATCGCCCTTGCCACAGGACTGAAACTACTCTTCTGAAAGTAGTCAATGACCTTATCTCTGCTTTGGATAGCGGAAAGATTACAGTCCTCAGTCTCCTTGACTTGTCTGCAGCATTTGACACAATAGACCATGATGCATTACTTCACCGTCTCCAGCACGTATTTGGCATTCACGATACAGCCTTACTATGGTTCAAGTCCTACTTGGTCAACAGGACACAAATTGTGTCCGCAAATAGAAAACACTCCAGCCCAGTTGATCTATGTTGTGGTGTTCCACAGGGATCTGTTCTTGGACATGTTCTCTTCATTCTATACACTCAGCCGCTCTCAAGTGTCATAGATCATCATCCAGTGTCTCACCCACTGTACGCTGATGACACCCAAATATACAAATCTAGCCACCCAACTGAAGTTGATGCTACCATCCAAGGCACAGAGAGGTGCATTTCTGATGTGAAATCATGGATGACATATAACAACCTGCAGATGAATGATGATAAAACTGAAGCCATTCTGATTACAACATAAAGACTTTCTCATTCATATCCTTTACCTCAAACAATAAATATCAGCAACACCAACATTAAATTCACACAGTCAGTACGAAACCTAGGTGTTACTCTCGACAGTACTCTCACATTGCAACAACATGTCATGAACATATGCAAGGCTGCATATCTTGAGCTGAAATGCATCAGCTCCATTCGCAAATATCTTTCAGTTGATGCCACTAAAACACTTGTGTGTTCCTTAGTACTTTCAAGACTGGACTATTGTAACTCAACTCTGTCTAGTTCATCTCAATATCTACTCCAGAAATTTCAAAAAGTTCAAAACACAGCTTCTCGGATCATCCTTAGAGTACCACGATCAGAGCACACTCCCCCCAGAATCAAACACAAAATTTGTTCTCTGTGCTACGTTTCACTGACGGGCTCCAGTCCAACATACCTATCCGACCTCACTCATGTGTACACACCAGCAAATACTTACGCTCCTCTTCTGACAATCGTATATTCATTATTCCCACTATGAAAACGAAATCATATGGACAACGTTCTTTTGCATACCAGGGCCCAGCAACGTGGAACGAATTGCCTACTGAACTTAGACACAAAGACACAGTAATAGCATTCAAGGGCGCTCTTAAAACTCACCTATTTCGACTGCAAAAACAAACTTAAAGATCTAATAATGTTTCCTACCTTAAACATTTTCAGCATGTTTTTACGTTTTCTAATTTCATGGTGTTTGTTTCTATGTAATCATATCATTATATACGTTTTTTTAATGTTTTAGGTGTTGTCTAATGTTGTAAGGCGCTTAGAGCTTCTAAAGATTAGGCGCTATACAAAGTCCTCATTATTATTATTATTATTATTATTATTATTATTATTATTTACTCAAAGGGATGTTATATACACAAAGGGATGCTATATGCACAGGGGATGTTATATGCACAAGGGGATGTTATATACACAAAGGGATGTAATATACACTGTTACGACCATGTAGTTTAATTGCTTGTTTGTTAAAATTTGAATTCTTTTTATTTCATTTTTGTATTATTATATTTTATTATGATGATGATTATGTTCACGGGATCTGGTATGTTTGAAAGAAACATCGTGTTTATTTAGAACGTAAATATGACTCTCGGCTTTCGTAAGTTATTTTTTTTTTTTACATTGCCGGGTTGATAAACAACCGGCGTAAACGATTGGTTGTGGCCAAGATCATTTTCTAAGCGTATGTGATTACATCGTGTACAGCGATTGTTAGATGATGAAATAACCACGCGTTCTTCGTGCGCGTGCATGAAATGACGTCTTAGTTCGGTTTAAAAACACTTAGGTCCCTGTGAAATAGTCAGAGTCGTTCTTATACCTTGAGAAGAAGGTATTATTTTTCTTGTGCTGGAAAGAGTTTATTTTTCTTTACATCTGTAAAGCTCGAGATGTGTCTTGTTATAGATGACAGCTATAATAGTTCATCTACTTTTTAAATAATAATTTATTTTTCCCTGGAGAACTACACAAGTGGTTTAGGACAAAGACATTCAGTGAAATTCATTCTAAATTGGAATAGTATAGTACAAATTGTGGTTCAACGTGAAATTCTGGACATTTTTGTAAAGACTTCATCTGACATCATCGGCCTCCATCTTGGAACGTCATCAAGATTCGAACCTGGATTCAGTTAAAATTTTATTAGTGATAGGACTTGTATTTTTTCAGTAATAGGATAAATGTTTGGATTTTCTTCACAAACCGTAAGTCCTATTTCATATTTTTACCTTTTCACCGTGTTTTCTAGGGAAATAAATTATTTTTGTTAAAACTTACAAAGCTTGTTGTCTTCACTCTTTTCTTTTATTACTTTTGAACGAGCCGATGCGTAAGAACACAAAGGGATTTTATATGCATAAGGGGATTTTATATACACAATGGGATTTTATATGCAGAGGGGTGTGTTATATGCACAAAGGGATGTTATAAGCAAAAAGGGATGTTATATACATAAAGGGATGTTATATGCACAAGGGATGTTATATGTACAAAGGGATGTTATATGCACAGGGGGAGGTTATATACACAAAGTGATGTGTTATATGCACAGGGGGATGTTATAGGCACAAAGGATGTTATATACACAAAGGGATGTTATATGCACAAGGGGTTATTATATACACAAAGGGATGTTATACACACAAAGGGATGTGTAATATACACAGGGGTAGGTTATATACACAAAGGGATGTTATATACACTAAAGGGATGTTCTATACACAAGGGGTAAACAAAGGGATGTTATATGCACAAGGGATGTTATATACACCAAGGAATGTTATATGCACAAGGGGTTGTTATATGTACAAGGCGATGTTATATGCACAAAGGGATGTTATATAAACAAGTGGATGTTATATACACAATTTGATGTTATATTCAAAGGGGGATAATTCTAGTTCATAAACACATTCGTACAAGATGGGTTTAAAAGGAAGTTTGACCTATTAGTAATATTACATATGGAGATGTTCAGAGTAAGTAATTTTCTGAATAATCCATACTTTAATGGCCCACATTCCTCTTCATTAAATACCTGTGACGTAAATTTCATGACTTTATATATGAAATGACTGTTATTGTGTTCTGTATAGGTTATATGCGGTATTGACAGTCTACTTTTCTGTGTCAATCTTTTATCTTTTAATGATTAAATATACAGAACATGTTATCTAATTTTCTGTCTCAATCTTTATAATGATTAAATATACATAACATGTTATCTACTTTTCTGTCTCAATCTTTATCTTGATGTGGTACCTGCGTTTTCTGACGAGGCTAAACATACTGGCTTATTTGTAGTTATGGGGTTTATTTTGATAGCAAGTATAAATGTGAGATGGTCTAACTGGGATGCGAGTAAACGGGTACGGTCAGGTACGCCGTGCCAGTAAGACACTTATTGCCGATATAACCGTACCGGAAAGATGGGGTCGGGTTAGAGTAGCAGCAGGGAGGGTGGACGCTACAAACGTTTTACATATATTTGTTTCAATCATAAAGGTGCCTGACTCTTGCAATAAACGTTTATTTACCGGTTTGTAAAAAAAAGATACAAGCATATTATCTTATACCTTACAAACCTCGCATAGAAATTACAAGAAGGTCCACCCTCCCTGCTGCTGCTCATTATTGTAGACTCGTTGATATATAAATCACATACAAGGTTATCTGCAATTTAACAAATAAATATACTATAATGAACAACTGCAAGTGGTTGTTAAGAACATCTAAGCTTTGTTATAAACGATGTCGTGGAGAATATTGCGCCCAGCATAATCAGCTCGTAAAAAAATCCCCAGGATTAAAAATCTGTATCGGATGTGGTTTAGCATCTCGCGCTGTAATATGTACAAAATGTGGTGGTAATAAATATAGATCATTAATGTACTACTACCAGCATAGAAACCATAGTGCTTGCATCAGGGATGATCCTCCAACTGCGCGTGAATACTTACACAATTACTCAGATATAAATCCTGCAGTGATTGATCCTGAAGAAGATCAAAAAATAATAAATCATCGAGAAAAACAAATACAAAAAAAAATTAATATCATCAGTGAATCAACACGAATGGAAAAGATCTGTAAAAAATTAAAATGCACTCCCTTGGAATACATCGCAAAACTAATACACCCTCAGAATGTATTTTGTCAGATAAAATCATAAATCAACATGGGCGAGAACGATAATACATCAGAGTATGGTTCAATAATTAACAAACCCTCAGATTAACAAAATCAACCCTATATCATGAGTGAGGAAACACCACATTTCCTATAATAAATAATATAATGTTGTATTTCCTCATCAAATTAACAAACCCTCAGATTAACAATATCAACCCTATATCATGAGTGAGGAAACACCACATTTCCTATAATAAATAATATAATGTTGTATTTCCTCATCAAATTAACAAATCCTCAGATTAACAATATCAACCCTATATCATGAACTGTTAATTCACTATATTTTCTATAATTGTTGTGATTTCACACTCTATCATTATATTATATCTGATTCCACAGAATGCGCCGATTCAACAAAGGTTTTTTCGCGTGGTTCTTCTTGAATATCCTTTGACTTCAAGTTATTGGATACATATTCCTCTGCGGTTGGTGGTTGTTTTTTTTTTGTGAATCGCGTGTTTCGGTTTTCTCTTGTTATAATAAATCAACATCACTCTGTACCTGTTGCCGCCACACGCTGTACAAATTTGTATCTTTCCTCGTACTCCATTACCGCAGCGCAAACATGGTCTGGTTCCTCCTGAACCCATCCTTAGCATGTAGCTATGATGAGCGCAGTATTCTTCTCGGCATGATTTTTCACATGTTCTAGTTGATCCTTGAATTATCCAAGAACAATTATTCGGTCCTGTCTGAAATGGCATTGTATATAATAATATGATTAAATTTTAATTAGATATATATCCTGTGGTAAGTATTATAATATAGATGACAGAAAAAACACGATCCACCCCACTATATAATAATAATATAATTCTAAATGAGAATGATAGCGGATATCGGTTTTTGAGCGAGTATTATTCGCGGTCCCTTAATTCATTTCAAGATGTTATATTTTATAATACAAAAGATGAAGCCATCGAGAATCTTAGCGTAGGCAAGGATATATCCGCGCAGGGAATAATCATTCAACATTTCAATAAATTTTATTTGTTTCTCTCCGATGGTGATTTTAACAGATTTGTCAATAATTTCATTAATGAATCTTCGGTAACCGAAATAATTCCCAAATTCAGGCTTAGATATCCAGTGTTTGATCTAGATACCAAGTACGTGTATGAAGTTATTAGGTATCGATACAGCGATCGCGTAGACATACAACCAACTAACGAACTAATCAACACTAGCGACATTATTGATCATTTCGCCAAATTGTGTGATTGCGATCGTGAAAAAGTATTCTTCTTAGAAACTAACAGTGGTTATCATGTTCTTTGTAAATCGGCGCCAGTAACATTTGATCAACAACGATATTTAACTAATCGTGCAGGGGATAACAAGAATCCCTACTGGAAGGTCGATCGACAAGCTGGTCTTCATAGCATCAAGTTGAATAACACACGATCTCATAAACCAGGTGAACAAACGCTATGTAAAAAATTAATTTCACATGATGATCATTTTGACGCGAATGAATTACTCATCTGCCCGACTTGTATTCAACTTTATCGCGTTGAGAATAATATCATTGAATATCATGAAACAGCTTTCTGCGATGATATTCCCGCAGCAGACATGGCTAGGATATCTAATGCGCTTACCGGCAAACCTGATCAGCTCATCGACGTTGTTAATGTATAAGGAAATAGATTTACGATATCAAGAGAACCCGGACATAGATGTAACATCTGTGAGCGCAGACATGGATTTAATGAGATACGCGGTTACATCGAAGACAAATGCGATAATTGTCTCGTATACATCAACGATGATTTCGGTGATTGTTATTACTCAATCTGCTGTCCTAGATCGACTGGAAAACAAATACACTTGCCGGTGAATGAAATCGTCCCTGCTGCTAATGATGATGATGAATCAACCAAACAAAACAAAAATTATCTGAGATATCTGATTAACGCGCAACGTAGATTTCGTTATCCTGGGCATATAACGACTAGAAACGCCGAGTACAAATACACAGCATTGCCAATCCATGAATCAGGACCAGGCTGTAGAGTAATCCACGACGAGGACTACATCGACGGTTCTGCATGTGGGATGGGAAAATCTGAATCAGCTTGGAAATCGTTAAAAGATAATCAATCCGTGGTCGTCATATCGTACAGAAAGACATTTACCGAGAAAGTCAAATCCGATCATCATATCGAATCCTACATGGATATCAATGACAGTATCACATTTAATCCTGGAATTCCTCGTCGAGTTGTTGTGCAGTGGGAATCTCTACCTAGAATCCGTGGAGTTCCAGATCTACTTATTGTTGATGAATGGCATGGAATCCGCAGACAGCAATTCTGCTCAGCCAAACACAGCAAAGAACGATGGGATAAATTTTCAGGATTAATAACGGCTTGCAAGCGGTTAATCGTTCTCGACGCAGATGCTGACGATGACGATCTGATATTATTCCGTGATAAACTAGGACGATCATCGATGAAATTTATCATTAATGATTATAAACCCGATCATGATAAGAAATTTCATATCGATTATTCTCATCAGAGTAATCTGTGCTCGCTTCTAGAACGATTAAAATCTAAAGACGTCAATGACAAAATCGCCATATTCACGCATAACAAACAACGGACCAATTACTCCGTTGAGAACCTAGCTAAACACGTTCAGCATCTAGGATATCGTGTGAGATATTATCATGCCGATACAAATCCTGCTCAGAAGAAAACCGACTTCAGTGATATCAATCACGCATTCGATGACATCGACGTTGTTATTAGCAATCACACTCTGGAGGCCGGAGTCAGCATCGTTGATGATCGATTCAAAATCATGTACGTGTTCTCTGAAGAATTAGGATCTGTTGAGGCGACCAAGCAAGCGATCCACAGATTCCGCTGCGTCAATGAAATTCATTACTCAGCGACGAGAAAAATACACACGTGTAAATTACCACTAAATCGTGAAGGCATTGAAAAGGTTATCGTGGATCGTGAAAGACTGATCGATAACGACACAAAATTATATAGAATTCCTAACGCTGGAGATCTACAGACTGGGTTTGGATTCGCTTATATCAGTGACATCATCGACGAGAATAATTCCAGTATGTACTTCACGCCACGATTGATCAATGCGATGAAAAATACTGGTTATGTAATAGTAGAACCACCCATGGATGATTACGATACATGGACGAGAAAAAACAATACTGAAATACCAAACACCGATGATGATCCTAGCGTCGATGAATTTCTAAAAACATCTATAGGTGAACGAATAAAACAATCCCAGATAAACAACGATGATGATCCCATCTACAAAGAACTTCCTCAGCATTACAAATACGATCCACAGGCGAATTTAGAACCATACCAGGCTAAGAAATCATTCCTCAATTACACGTTTCAGTGCGATGTTGGTGCGTTGCCAGCTAAGCAAATAGAATACTTGTATAAAAACTCAACACAGCTAAAGCGAGCTCAGCGAATCATCGTTGATAAATTTAATAATGGTTGTGCAACCGCAAGAGAAGTATTTCGATCGGATAAAATCAGCCCCAAGGAGAAACTAGAAAAAATAACAAATTTCATACACGCGTTGAATTTACCTGATATTGTATCTGACGATGCAACAACAACAATACCGATATCAGGACCGGATCTCCGCATACGCATCAAGAACATGATTGATGATCCTAACCTCACGCGTGATTACAATAACCTACTTGGTAACTGGTTAAGCATCTTTCCTGAAATGAAAATCCGGTCGAATAAATTAACCGTCAGGAACATCCTTGAGAAGATCAAGTCTATCTATAGAAGTTTTGGAGCATCATTAACCGCGGACGACAAACACACAACAAGATCAGACTATACACTTACTTATCCCGTGTGGCCCAAATCAGACTTTCACGATGATCCTCGATGGAGGAATTATATCGATACACGTCAGGAATTACCTGGTGGTAATGATATCATCGCAGTAGATCAACGCACTACCATGTTGAAGTTTCACGTGTGGAGCGGTAATGGATGGTTCGATAATTAACAAACCCTCAGATTAACAAAATCAACCCTATATCATGAACTGGCAATTTGAGTCATTTTCCATAATAATATTATAAAATTCCCCGAATTGCCATCATGTTAATAATCATCAACACAGTCTGTATTATCAGATAACTGGTATTTCGGGACATTTCCTATAATAAATAATATAATGTTGTGAATTGCCATCATGTTAACAAACCATCAGATTAACCTATATCATGAACTGCAGATTTTAGACATTTTCTATAATAATAATATGATTGTATAGAATCAACAAAAGCAACCCTATATCATGAATGGCAGATCACCACATTTTCTATAATAAATAATATAATGTTGAGATTCGCCATCAGATTAACAATCACATACAGCGTGGAATCACCACCACATTTCTATCAAATGGGCATTCTGTGTAATCAGTTATAATATGATGATAGACTGGTGATCACAATATTCTTTATACAATAATGTTGCGATTCCACATCATGTTAACAACCTGCGCAGATTAACAATCACATATCTGTCGAATCATCATCATAGTCTATCATCATATTATATCTGATTACACAGAACGCCCATTTGATAGACTATGAAATCATCATATTATCTATATAATAATATTCCGATTCCTCATCATGTTAACAATCACCATCACAGTCTAACTAGAATTATATTTTTGTTAATTATAATC
This sequence comes from Megalonaias nervosa, assembly GCA_016617855.1. Taxonomy (NCBI): domain Eukaryota; kingdom Metazoa; phylum Mollusca; class Bivalvia; order Unionida; family Unionidae; genus Megalonaias; species Megalonaias nervosa. The sequence goes on along the minus strand of JAECUM010025177.1, from coordinate 2,480 downwards.
ATTGAATAATGAATGATATGCGGGTTTTGTTTATTCTATGCACCGATGAGAATTATTTCCACGATAAAATGATTCGCGATAAATACGGCAATGAGTATTTCATGCCACTGCGAGACACCACATTAACTTTCAGATTGATCGATAATGAGATAGTCCCGTTTGTTGGTAAAATAACTAATATAGCACCGTGGTTGGTAGACGAGATCATGAAATTGTTTTCACGTGAATTCTTGTGGAGATTTAACCTACTACACATGTCAGAATCTGAAGTGATTAAATTTCTTGGTCGCCCTCTCAATGAAAAGGAAATCCTAGCCAAGAAAACCACCAAAGATATATGCAACAGCATCATTAATTCTGAAAAAATTCTCTCATGTTGAAATTCGCCATCAGGTTAACAATCATCACGGTATGTATAATCTGATAGAATGGTGAATTACCACATTTTCTATAATATAATGTTGAGATTCTCCATCAGATTAACAAACCCTCAGATTGACAATCACAACACTATATTATGAACTGGCAATTTGAGTCATTTTCTATAATAATATTATGAAATTCCCCGAATTGCCATCAGGTTAACAATCATCATCACAGCATGTATACCTGATAGACTGGTAATTCACCACATTTCCTATAATAAATAATATAATGTTGTGATTCCTCATCATGTTAACAATCATCACAGTCTGTCACAGTCTGTGAATTCACACATTTTCATATAATAATGTTGTAAATTTACAAGGATTAATTATCTCGTTTGATACCGAATGTAATACTATTTGTTGAGATGATTGGTTTGTTGATTTCGTGTTGTCAAATTTGAAAGGTCCTTTAGCAATCATTAATGAGTAATAAAAACAATAACTGTAATATTTGGTGCGATGATTACTTAACACCGCATAGACATTGCGTTAACTGTGGCAAGAGTTTTATAAGGCATAAAGAAAGTCAGCTCTGTTTTGATTGTAAATCATGGGTTAAAATAACGATTAAAAAACTGCGTTCGTTAATGGATATTATATTTCAATAATCACGTTGGTATAAGGTATTAGATAATCACTTCAATGATATACTTGAAAATACTGAGTATCAACATTATTTCATGAACAACAATTATTTTTATTAATGATCGTTGTTTTGTTAATTATTTTCTCAATAATAATATATCTATCCAAGCAACAAAAACATAAAATATTATTACAGAACAACCTACCTCTGCATATAATATTGCGCTGCGGCCATTGTCAAACGATGATTCGTTGCAGTGAGATCAGAAATTCTATCCTTATTTGTCTTTTGCTCGTATTTCAAGTTTGTTATTAATTTACTTTGCTCATCAATTTTATTTTTATAATCAATTACAATCTGATTATGATTAATTATTTTTTTTCTGATCATCAATTACATCTTCGAGATGATTTATTTTATTTTTGTAATCGGTTATTAATTCTTCGAGATCGTTTATTTTATTTTTGTAATCGGTTATTAATTCTTCGAGATCGTTTATTTTTTTTTTTTTCCTCATCATCAACAAGGGGCCTGCAAGGTTCTGTTTGATCAACTGAGGTTTCATCAACATCGTTATTAACAGCACGAATCAAATTAGTTTCAACATTATTATTAGACACATTTAATCTTCTCCAAATATCATAGACTCTTGCAGTGCCTATTCGATATTGTTTTGCAATCTGATGCACAGATTGTATATTTCTGAGATTTGAGATATTTTGTTCATCAACATCACCTATAACAACTGTCTTAGGCATTATATTAATAAACAAAAAAGCAAAAAAAAATAATTAATTTTCGTTGACGTAAAATATCTCCGGCCTTTTTATAACTCTCTGCCTGACCCTAGGTAATTGCACCTTAGCAATATCTGAGTTATAAAAAGGCCGGAGATATTTTACTTCAACGAAAATTAATTTTTTTTTTTTTTTTTGTTTTTTTTTATTAATATAATGCCTAAGACAGTTGTTATAGGTGATGTTGATGAACAAAATATCTCAAATCTCAGAAATATACAATCTGTGCATCAGATTGCAAAACAATATCGAATAGGCACTGCAAGAGTCTATGATATTTGGAGAAGATTAAATGTGTCTAATAATAATGTTGAAACTAATTTGATTCGTGCTGTTAATAACAATGTTGATGAAACCTCAGTTGATCAAACAGAACCTTGCAGGCCCCTTGTTGATGATGAGGAACAAAAAAAATAAACGATCTCGAAGAATTAATAACCGATTACAAAAATAAAATAAACGATCTCGAAGAATTAATAACCGATTACAAAAATAAAATAAATCATCTCGAAGATGTAATTGATGATCAGAAAAAAAATAATTAATCATAATCAGATTGTAATTGATTATATAAATAAAATTGATGAGCAAAGTAAATTAATAACAAACTTGAAATACGAGCAAAAGACAAATAAGGATAGAATTTCTGATCTCACTGCAACGAATCAT
>JAECUM010025176.1:0-20990 GCA_016617855.1 Megalonaias nervosa | reverse complement strand
TAACAACAACGATAATAATAATAATAATAATAATAATAATAATAATAATAATAATAATAATAATAATAATAATAATAATAATAATTATTATTATTATTATTATTATTATTATTATTATTATTATTAATGCAATCTAGGCAAATATGAATAAAAAAATTGTATGGACACTTTTGTATATACAGTATTATTGTGGAATGTTTGGTATATTAAAAATAACAAAAAAGGTCTATCCTCTACTTACATGACAGTGTTATGATTCAGAGAGGTTTATTACTGCGGTGTCATTTCCCTTTAATTTAACCATAGCGGTAGGTATTTTGCATTGTGTACCACATATATTATTTGCTGATCTATCTCCTGAAAATGCAAGCATTTCACAATGTAGTCGCCATTGTCAACGATATATTTCGAAATTACAAATGTTCACGCGGATGGAGCAATGTATAGTTTGAAATTATTAAGTTATGAAAGGACTGAATACGTATCAGGTAGATTGTAATTGTGCCGGATTACTAAATAGGCAGAGTAGGCACCGGCCTATGGGCCCCACGCCTTTTAGGGGCCCCGCGACAACGGCACTGATCTTGATGTATTAGGAGATAATTTGCGAAGGGGGAGGGGGGGACCGAGATTTCGACTGCCAAGGGGCCTCCACTGGGTTTAATCCGGCACTTTTTCGGGGAATGAAGGTTTCTTACGATTCATAATGGATTGGAAGCTGATCAGGATTTACTTGTATCGTATCCATAAACGTAAAAGCATTGTGTTTACATAGGGTCTAGATCAAATTTAGAAATCTGAACCTGGCATCTAAACTGTTTTAAATGAAAATAAAATATGCATATATAACTGGCACATATAAAGTGTGCCTATGGAGGAATTAGTTGTTCGTGGTTGTGTCTTCAATAATTATTATTAATGCTCTTCATGGATCGAAGAGGTGAGGGAAGGTATACTCTCACCACAATTGTGACTTTGGTAGCTCAAGGGCCACGTTAAAAGACTGAAAGAACAATGGTTTCTGCAAAATAATTAAAATTCCCTTTATTACACTGAACAAAGCTTGTGGTTGGGTTGAATTTCAGATCAGGAAGACACCGATTAATTTTGGGTTCAAAAGGTCATGTATCCTGCCCAAAAGTGTTTTGCATAAGTATAAAAATGTTATTTATCACATGGCGGGTGTTTGATGTACCGTTTATGGAACTCTTGTTCACCATTGTGGTTGTATTTGGCTACATTTACAGCATATTGCATACTACGGGCTTCCAGACTATTTCGAGATTGTGTGGTTTTGATTTTTAATGCTCATAGACCAAAAGAGCTCGTGGAATGGAATATTGTCGGGCGTCCTTTGTTATCGCTACTGCTCCTAAACTTCTCGGATGATTGCCATGAAACCTTTATGCACATTTGTCCCTCGGTTTAGTTCATCTTAAATAAAAATGGAGCCACTTGGACATCCAGTATGGTTCCAACAGTGGTGATCTAGAAAATTTTCTTATTGCTTCTCCTCCCTGAGTATCATATCAATATAGGGTTTTCAGTAAAAGACATCTTATGATGTTTAATTGGACCTAATGAAAATTGTGCAAATGTGACATCCATTATGGTCACAACAGCTGTCATATTGAATATATGTGTATCCCTACTCTTTAACAGAAATTGATATCAATTTGGGGTTTTCACCAGAATAATTCTTATGATGTCTAGTTGGTACAAAATGTAAATCGTGGTCATCTTAAAAATCTTTTTATAGCTACGCCACCTGGAACGATCGTCAATGTGACAAAGAGTTTTCACTAAAAGACTAGCTGATCCTAAATGAAAATGGTGCCAATATGACCAAAAATATGGCTGCCATCTTGAAAATATTGTTAATTCTGCTCATTCATTGTCGCATAGACTTGGGTTTTCTAGTACTAAAAGACTTTTTATAATGTCTAGTTGGTCCTAAAAGAAAATGATGCGATCTGACTTGCAATATGGCCATTATGGTGGCGGTCTTGAAAACCTTGTCATTACTATCCATTCTTGATAGATTGTAATATATAAAGTTTAAACAAATAGACTTCTCATGATGTCTACTTTGTCCTAGATGAATGTGGTTTCAATCTGATGTCCATTACGGCCGATATGACAGCCCTTTTGAAGATATTATTATCGATGCGCCTTCGAAAGCCGCACCAACATAGCGTTTCACAATAAGACTTCCTATGGTGTCTAGTTAGGTCTAAATGATAATTACAACGATTTGACATCCAGTATGGCCATCATTACAGCCACTTTGAAAATCGTGTTATCGCTACTCCTTTTGAATGGATGGCATACCAGTACATTGTTTTAGCAGAGAGGGTGAACAGAACACTTGCTTGGATTGTTACTCATTAAAACAAAATAATGGCCTCAATAGTCAACAAATATTAAATCCCCACCAATTGGGTTACTTCATTTTTGACCTTCATTCCACGCGTGTTTGTTTATTCACCTGGACAACCTACTTTTGGTCGCACCCTCTCTGCTGCTCTGTTCCTTTTTTATCCAAAGATTTTATCAAGACCTATACGATACCTCGACCTAGGTAAATTTATTGTGATAAATCCGTGTGGAGTAGCTTGTGCTTTTGAAAAAGAGTTTTTGAACGTAATCATGTCCATGTCCCCTGAACACCAAGTCTGATGAATGTTTCGCAGAGTATGTGTATCGACTCCATTAAACACAACTAAAATATTACAGTTATCTCTGATCACTTTAGGTATTTGTGTATATCGCTGGGTAACATAAATCACGTCAGTATTTTTGTGTCTGCCTCGAGAAAATATCCGAGCTAGATTTGATTGTTTGTCCAGCATCACATCATCATATACTACAAGATTATTAATAATCCATCAAGGTCATCTACAGATGGCACTTCATCAATATTGGTAATAAAATCAATAATATCATTACCGTCTTCATCCAACAACTTTGCATTTTCATTAAAATCTTTAAGTACTTCACAACATCTCTGATCATCTACAGATGGTGCCACCAGATACAACTTATCCCACTTGAGCCATCTCATTATCAAATTAAGCAACAACTGCGTCTTACCAGACCCAGATTGTCCAATTATTATCATCCTGATAAAATTCGGTAGCTTTTGATGATGCTTGACTGGCTCCTGCTTTCGAGTTGCTGAGAAGTCAATTAAATCCATACGATAAATAATATGAATTTATATTGTGCTCGATATAAAGCACCCACCCCCTTCACTGGATTAACAACAATAATAAAAAAAAAAAAAAATAAAAGACATGAACTTACAGGCAAGTGTGTGAATGTGGTACAAAAAAATGCAAATTTATTTCCCCTGACAAGTCTACGAAGACAGGCGGTAACATCGCTGCTTCGCTGGGAAAATTACCAGGAACTCCATGGGCTAAATACCCTGGTGAAAAAAATCTTACTGGATATAACTATTGTGGTCATGGAACCCGACTTGATATCCGACTTGACGAACGAGACCAACCAAGACCTGGAGAGTATCCAATAAACTCAATTGATCAAGCGTGTCATATTCATGATGTTGCGTATAAAAGTAAAGATTTACAACAACGACATATTGTAGATGTAAAGTTGATTCATGCGTTAAATTCTATAAAGAATAAATCTCTCAGAGAAAAACTTGCTAGCTTCCTGGTAAAATCTGCGATGAAAGGTAAACTAGTGCTAGGGGCTGGTAATTAATCAATTGATTATTATCATAATGGAATCGATTTATTATAGCCCAAGAGGACATTGAAGGGCTAGAGCAGCGATTAGTAAACTTGCTGATGCAGCAAATATTTCACATTCTGTTGCTGCAAATTGGTTAGGACGAAAGGCAATATAGCAAATCTATCTTCCACCGCCTAAAAAAAATCAGTACGCGTATTTTGATGTCAGTGTTCCCAATGAAGTTCATCAATCAGATATTTTGTTTTTACCACATGATACTATTAAAATTGGTAGACGTCAATCACGCACATACAAATACGCGTTAACTGTCGTTGATGTTGCAAGTAGATATAAACAAGCAGAACCACTATCAGCAAAAACAGCAACTGAAGTTGCATCTCCTTTTGAACGAATTTATCAACATGGTGGTCTACGATGGCCACAATTATTACAGGTTGATCCTGGCAAAGAATTTCTTGGTGCAGTATCATCTCTGATGAAAAAACATAATGTCAAAATCAGACGAGGACACATTGCAATTCATCGCGATCAGGCAATCGTTGAACGATTTAATCGAACACTTGCTGAGAGATTATTTGGATATCAATATGCAAAAGAAATAGTTCAGGCACACAAGAGATCTCGTGAATAGGTTGCAAGATTACCAAGTGTGATAGCTGCGTTAAAATGAAATTACTCGTGCAACTGTCATGAAACCCATTAATGCAATTACAAAAAAAACATATACCAATACGACGACATGACTTTTCAAAACAACCAGTACTAGGTAATGTGACTGTAAGATATTTATATGAACCCGGTGAACTCGAAGGTGGTAAAAAAAAGAGCAACTGTTCCTATCTGGAGTGTGACTACACATAAAATTTCCAGCGTGGTTAGATCCACAGGTAGACCTGCAATCTACAGACTGGATTCAACTGCTCCTCAACGTGGATTTGTACGTGAACAATTACAAATAATTCCTGAAGACACACAATTACCACCGCGTTCATTTTTGTAAACTGGCTCCCCGACGTCGATTACACTCAAGACAGGTCAGCATCATATTTTCGCGTGTATGACCAAGACTACTATAAATTCTATCAACGGTAAACTGTCTTGGATTGTTATTCGAATACTGCCACAACATTACTGTGTTACAACTTGCACAATAATTATTCTGTAGTTGTTTCAGTGTCATAATAAATTCAGCATCAGTATCAAAATCGCGACTAATTTTTTTTGTCGAGTTGTTTATAACCAGATAATTTTTTCTTGACAACTTCGTCGCTGACATCGTCAATGACTACATCATTATTGTCTATGACATCCCTTCGCAGTTGAAATATTCTTTTGACTCGAGACACCGCGAGATAAACTAAATTTGACCATTCGATCCTATCATCAATCATCCAAATATTTGTATCAGAAATAATTAATCCTTGTGACGAATAAATCGTTATAGCGTACCCTAGTGTCCATGAAGTTTTATCCCTGACTCCGTCAGGCGTTAACGCGCTTTCAACAACATTAACAGGAACTAAAACAATATGATTTAGTACAAGATTTTGTTTGTCATTAATTCCTGGAATTTCAACTTCAATATTCTGTCGTCGCGTATCCGCTGGGCGATAACACAATGGTACAGGTAGATTTGAAAACTTTTCTTTATGTAACAGAAATAATTTCTCTTGCAGTGTATCACGAACTATCTTTCTACTTGCAACTGTCAAATCAATTGGCCTCCACAAATTCCAAAAATCATTCATAAGAGTTTCTGGAATTATCTCACGCATTATCTCACACTGTATTCTATTTGGCTGCAGTCTGATTAACTTTTTAAATTCTTTCAATGTTTCATCAATAACTCTATGGTCATCAGTTATTTCTTCGTAATAATCTACAAATGTTTTTGACCATTCGTGCGGAGACTGTCCAATAAAAGGTTGATCGCCACACATTATCACATCAGTATTTTTTGTTAATAACCAATCAAGAAATATTTTAATACTTCCATCTATACCGTACAAATTTCATCCCAGATAATAATTTTTCGCCCATTCGTTCGGGAGTCCATGCGTCTCCGCACCATCTGAAAAAACTATGATAGGTTTGAGATTTTACTCCTCGTTCATATCTGTGGCAAGTCTATGTGTAGGTATTAAAACAATCATATCTGAACAGATGTTTAGAAATAATTCAATCACACGCGTTGTTTTACCAGAACCACCACACCCATTGAGATAAATGGTTTTATGTCTGGCCACAGGATCATACACAGATAGTACCGATGATTTTGATATTTGATTATTATTTTTGTAATATATTTCCTTGATTTCAAAGTCGACGGATTCAGAATAACCAAGTATATTTCTTGTTTTATTCTCCATTCACCACAGGATTCATTAACGCCGAGTAATGGTTTTAAGAAATCCGTGTATTTTTTATTTATATAAAATGAATCTGTGGCGACTCTAACTGCGATCAGAGGAAATCTGTTTATCATTGATAGTAAATTTATCGAAACGTACGCGAGCATCGAAGATCTTAAATGAGTAAACTGCGGTGACTCACCATCAAAATAAGCTCACAATTGTACCTAATTTAGTTCCGTTTGACAAAGAAGCATTACTTCGACTTATAAATGTGCCTTTCTCTATTATATCGGCAATTATACAATCGAGTTCAACATAATCCATAATTAATCTTGTGCAATGTCGTTTATGATCACATGAACTACCCTGAGTAAATTTACCAATTATTTTTATGCCGAGATCTTTTGCAACTTTATTTAATCAATCGCATCAGGATTTTCATCACCTGACTCTGATCTTGTCGGTGACCATGAATTCTTTTTTTGAGCAGCATGTGCAACAACTGATGCAACGGTAAAACAATTATTTATTAATTGTTCAACTTCTGACCCTGTCAAGATATTGTCAGGAGTATATTTTAATGCAATTTTTTTCATTTCTTCGTGGAGTGATTTTGTACGATAAATGTCTCCTTTAGGACGGTCAAACTGATCATACACAGATTCTGAACTCTGAAATAACCACACGGATACATGGTCACTCTTACTAATATTTCTGATAAAATCAAAGATATAATCATTATAAAATTTAACAGTTCGATCTCGTGGAAATATTGTTACGGCCGATGTCCAAGCATGTGCGTTATGATCAATAATCGTTATCAGAGCTCCTCTTGATTTATATTTAGATTTGTACAAAATCTCTCCGGGTAGTGTTTTCACTGTTATTGGGAATTTCAATCTTTTTCCTAGTTCAGCGACATCTTTAATAGAAGCTCCGGTATCTTTAACTGTTTCTGCCCACTTATTTATATTTTTACGTCTTAGATCAGTTAAACCTTTTCCACGCATCGCGTTTGTGAAGTGTTCAGCAATTCGCTCGGCTACACAATTTATCCTTGACTCTGTCAAGGACAATTTCATCGGTTTTAGATCATCAACACTAGGTTTATCATTTAGCGGATATAACGCATAAACAACTGCAGTCACAGGATACGTTTGTTCATAATATGGTTTGTCAATACCAGTCAACGCTCCTGGTTTGGAATTTTTATTCAACGTGACAATATTATTTCCAGTGTGTCCTGACTGTATGCGGACAGGGTCACGTTTGTCACGGATAATCCAAATGCCATCGTCTGTCTGCACAATAAATTTTATTAGAATAAAATATCTTTGATTGTCGAGATAGTTAATAATCTTCCTTCCTCGCTCGTCATTCATTCTAATGTCGATAATATCAATAATTCTGAACGTTGACCACACAAGAGCCGCACCATCATCGCGAAATTCCGTCTTGGCTTCACGGATACGATCAGTTATATCCCTATTCGTTAAAGCGAGATTTTGCATAAAAAAACTATATTTAGATTCCGGCAGTTTGTCAAAATCAAATCTGGCTTAGAAGGTTTAATTACGGATATTCTCTTAAACTCCTCCATATTATAATTAAGACAAATATATGTTTAAATTGAAGTATAAAATATTATATAACGATTCAACAAAGAATAAATGTAAGTGGCTCATGATTAGTTATTCAACTCCTTGTAACAAAGCATGCGTAAATGAATTCTGTGGATATCATATGCAAAGCGTTCGGCACAGAAGTCTAGGACCGAAACCGTGTTTACGATGTGGTGTTGGGGTTAGAGGAGAAACCCGGCTGTGCGTGCAATGCGGTGGTAAAAGATGTAGGGAATTGAAACGATATTATGATAAAAAAAAAATAGCGCCGATGGAGTCAAATCTCCCATAAAAACCGCCGAAGATTATCTCGCCAGATTTTTCAAATAATGATTTAGACAAATAATATTATTATACAAATGGAACAAAATGAATTTGTAACACATCACATCATTAAAAATTATGAGGCATCTCGTGATGGTGTAATTAGGAACTGTCAATCAAAAAACCCAGTCGGTTTTGTCACTAATACTGGCTATCTCATGTTCACTGCTGGAAAAAATGTTATCTCTGTCATAGATTTATCTACTTTTTTTTATGGAGTAATCGAAAAGGGTCTGTGATCGATAATATTAATTCAGATCCAAAGGATAACTCTTTATGTAACTTGCGGGCTGTTACACAGAGTCAGAATTTACAATTTGGAAATACTGGCGGTTTACGATGCGCAGGAGTTATTAAATCTGTAGATTTAGAGACTGGCGAAGATATAATATTTCCATCGACATATACAGTTGGCAAATATTTTTGTATTCACAGTGCTTCAATATATTTTGTCGCAAATAATATAAGAAAATCAGCATTATCGAAGAAATTTGAACAAAAAATCACGTTTCAGTATCAGATACATGAAGGGAGATAACTCCGTCAAGCAAACGCTTTCTCTCTTAGAGTTATCCCGATTTATAATATTTTTTCAGCAGTTATATGTATACTAGGACAATTCTGCCAATCAGTCTTACAAGGGGTGGGAAAATAATTAAATAAATATTTATATATAAAATATCACAATGGAGACTTTGATATTGACCAATGATGATTTTAACTCGAAGAAATTTCAGATGAGTGAAGTTCCACCGCCATACTGTAAATTTACAATCGAAACAACGGAGGATGGTTGAAAAATGTAAAAATTATAGATAAATATTATTGCGGATTTTCAAAAAAATACAATCTATTAAATCCCCTTCCCGAGACGAGTTAGCTCCAAGACAATTACAGGATAAATTTGCCAGACTGCAGAAAGCAGAAAAATAAATAGCATTATGAAGGGTGATTCAGAAATATTTTTATTTTTACACCACAAATTGTTAAGGGAGATAACCCTGTCTTCGAGCTAAGAGTAATCAAGCAGTTATCTCCCTTGTTATTGCGTAATGTTACACAGCAATAAATTCGACATCGATAGAACCATCAGAATGAATAAATAACTCTTATATCGTCGATGAGGAAAGTATACAATCATTATATAATTAGAGATCTCAGAATGGACAAGTAAATATTCCACCATATAGGCCGGGGGAGGGTGCGATATTACAACATTAATTTTCGACAATGAGTCATTATCAATCGTTTTATATTCGTCCAGACTGCAGAAGGCAGAAATAACCCTGTCTGCGAGCTAGAGTCATTTAAGCCATTGTATTGATCCACGCACCATTGTCACATATCTGTACACATTGTTCTCTGGCGAGCTTGAGATTGCAATGTATTTTAACCAGGGCAGAAATGTATATAATAAATATTTTTATTAGATTCAGAAAATATTTTTATTTAAAACAAAATATTTATTATATAATAAATTCCGAAAATATTCATGCAATTATATCTGAGATTACAAAATTAAATGATGAGGATATATAATTATCTGAACAGTTGGACTCTGATAAAATTATAAACTATTTTGAAGAAATACAGGAACGGAAATATAATTAGGGGGTGTTTTTATTACTCCTATCGCGCTTAGCGGTCCAACAATTGCAATGAGAAAAAGTATAGCAATTTCCCCAAAAGATATATATCCGACGTCATCAACCTGTTCGTGAGATACTCCTCTTTTGCTAATTTTTAAAATTTATTTTTATTCTGATTTATTCATTTATAATATTTATTCAGATAATATTTATTTTTATTTTTATTCTGATTTATTCATTTGATATTTATTCAGATAATATTTATTTTTATTTTTATTCTGATTTATTCATTTACGATATATTCGGAATCATATTTATTCAGAATCATATTTATTCAGAATCATATTTATTCAGATTATAATATTTATTCAGAATCATATTTATTCTGATTACGATATTTATGCAGAATCATATTATGATATTTATTCAGAATCATATTATAATATTTATTCGGATAATAATATTTATGCAGAATCAGATTATAATATTTATTCAGATTTATTTAGAATCATATTTATTCAGATAATAATATTTATTTTATTCTGATTATGATATTTATGCAGATAATAATATTTATTTTTATTTTGATTATGATATTTATTCAGATAATAATATTTATTTTATTCTGATTATGATATTTATTCAGATAATAATATTTATTTTATTCTGATTATGATATTTATTCAGATAATAATATTTATTTTATTCTGATTATGATTTATTCAGAATCATATTTAGTCAGATAATATTTATTCTGATTATGATATTTATTCAGATAATAATATTTATTTTTATTTTGATTATGATATTTATTCAGATAATAATATTTATTTTTATTTTGATTATGATATTTATTCAGAATCATTTATTCAGAATCATATTTATTCAGAATCATTTATTCAGATAATAATATTAATATTTATTTAAATTATAATATTTACTCAGAATCAGATTTATATTTATTCAGATTATAATATTTCAGCAGAATCAGATTATAATATTTATGCAGAATCATTTATTCAGATAATTTTTATTTTTATTCTGATTATGATATTTATTCAGAATCATTTATTCAGATTATAATATTTATGCAGAATCAGATTATAATATTTATGCAGAATCATTTATTCAGATAATATTTATTTTTATTCTGATTATAATATTTATTCATGTAATAATATTTATGCGGAATCAGATTATAATATTTATTCATATAATAATATTAATATTGATTCAGAATCAGATTTTAAAAACATTTATTTTATTCTGATAATATTTATTTTTTATTTTGATTATAATATTTATTCATATAATAATATTAATATTTATTCAGAATCAGATTTTAATAACATTTATTTTATTCTGATAACAATATTTATTCAGATAATAATATTAATCTTTATTCAGATTATAATAATTAGTCAGAATCAGATTTATTTTTATTCTGATAAAAATAATAGTTGTTTTTTATTCAGATAATATTTATTCTGATAATAATAATATTAATATTTATTCAGAATCATATTAGAATAACATCATTTTATTCTGATAATAATATTAATTTTTTTATTCAATATAATATTAATATTTATTTAGATTATAATATTAATATTTATTCTGATTATAACATTTACTCAGATTTTGATTTATTTTTATTCAGATTATAACGATTATTCAGAATCAGATTTAGTTTTATTCAGATTATAATATTTATTCTGATTATAATAATTATTCAGAACCAGATTAATATTTATTCAGATATTACTATTTATTCAGATTATAATATTATTATTTATTCTGATTATAATATTTATTCAGATTATAATATTTATTCAGATTATAATATTAATATTTTTTCTGGTTATGATATTTACTCAGATTCTGATTTATTTTTATTCTGATAAAAATATTTACTCAGAATCAGATTTATTTTTATTCTGATTATAATATTTATTCAGATAATAATATTAATATTGACTCAGATTATAATAATATTTATTATTCAGATAATAATATTAATATTTATTCAGATCATAATAATATTTATTCAGATTATAATATTTACTCATGATCAGATTTATTTTTATTCTGATAATAATATTTATTCTGATTATAATATATACTCAGTATCTGATAATAATATTTATTCTGATTATAATATTTACTCAGATTCTGATTCATTTTTATTCAGATTATAGTATTTATTCAGATAATAATATTTATTCAGATAATTATATTTATTCTGATTATAATATTTATTCAGATAATAATATTTATTCTGATTATAATATTTATTCAGACAATAATATTTATTCTGATAATAATATTTATTCAGATTATAATATTTACTCAGATTCTGATTATAATATTTATTCAGACAATAATATTTATTCTGATAATAATATTTATTCAGATTATAATATTTACTCAGATTCTGATTATAATATTCATTCAGATTATAATACCCACTCAGATTCTCATTATAATATTTATTCTGATAATAATATGTATTCAGATTATAATACTTAATCAGATTCTTATTTTTTTATTCTGATAATATTTATTTTATTCTGATATTTATTTTATTCTGATTATAATATTTGCTCAGATTCTGATTATAATATTTATTCTGATAATAATATTTATTTAGATTATAATACTCAGATTCTGATTTATTTTTATTCTGATAATAATATTTATTCTGATAATAATATTTATTTTATTCCGATATTTATTTTATTCTGATAATAATATTTATTCAGAATCAGATTTATTTTTTATTCTGATAATAATATTTATTCAGAATCAGATTTATTTATAATATTTATTCAGAATCAGATTCATTGTAAGAATGTGAACCTGATCTCTATCACATACAACTGTAATAATATGTTCTCGTTAACTGTTGCATTATTCTACGAACGCACATACAGATTAAAACTTAAAACTTCATTCCTTAAATCCAGAAGGTGTCCCGCCTGGTCAGTAAGTTTGAAATGTATCCTTGATAATAGCGGATTATGACATCTCAGATAAACAGGATTAATTGGTTCTGATAGAATTAAATATCCTGGTGGGACTTGAGGGGTAAATGAGTATAAGACGTATCCTTGTTGAGCTTGGTTAGATTTTTCAAAATCTAACTTGATAACTGCCATCAGTGACGTCACAATCAAGATTGACAGCGATCGTTGATGTGCTATTGACAATACCTGGTGAGCCATGACAACCTCCCGAGTACGGATCGTTATTATGTCTGAGAATACCCTGTGTTGGGGTTATTTTTTTCCATGCGGTAAGTATTTTTGGAAAGTATTCATCGATGATGTCACTAATTGTCTGTCCTATATTGAGCTAAAGATCATGTAAAAGTAAATGTTCATCATCAAAATTTCTTTTTCCATAATGTTTCAAATATAGATCATGTAAATTATCATCGGATTTTAAATTTTTAATAATAATTTTTTTAATATACATTAGATCTGAACGAACCATGAGCAGATGTTGAAAATATTTTCAATAATCTGCTGCTTTACATCATCGCTATAATATTGTGCTAAGTCAGAAAACAAATTTTTTATACTAGTGCTTGTTCGAATGAATTCAGAATCAATTGCTCTAGTGAATTGATTAATAAATAATATATTTACACCTTCAGTAATAGTGAAATATTTTGTTATATCCGGAATTTTTTCACCGTCTTTAGTAATAAAATGTAAATCCTGTTCAAGATACCTCCATGGATATCTTTTTTGACATTCCGGATACTTTATAAATATTCGTTTATCCGTAATAAAATCAGATCGTTTTGGTTCCGGTGGTCCCACATAAACCGGCGCAATGTCAGGCCCTCCTAATGCAGTTCTAATTGATGATTTATATATGTGTACGGCATAATCAGGAGAATTTACTTCAATCGCCGCAGATAATGTTGGTTCATGAACAGTAATAGCTATCGTAGATTCTTTGCCAGTAATTGATTTAATCCGGCGCTGAAATTCATCATTGATTTGTTCGATTTGATAACTGCCCGTAGAAATACTGACCACTTGCCAATCTGGGGTTCCATCGTTCTTATTTTTATTTGCAAACACTAATGAATTATTTGCGGGGAATCCACCAAAAGACTTTGATCTGATATTCGGCCAACTATAATAAACTCGAAATTGTGCTAGTGCTATTTCTTTTGCTGGAATTGCAGTTGGAAAATTCACGCTGAATTCAGGATTAGTTGAACTCGCTGATATCATTGTGGTCTTTGGCGGTGCTGTATTAGTGACGATCTGTTGTAGTAATTCGTTTGACATTATTAATAAATCAGGATTTTAAATCAAGGTAACTCCCTGACATCAGTCAGGTTCCTTGACTTGTCCCTGATTTTATCAGGGGAACTGAAAACCCTTGATTTGTAAATCAGGAGCATTTCTGCGAATTCCTGATATGATATTATCCCGTCGCTGATTCCTGATGATATCAGTGATGATAATTTGGCGTGTGCTTGTGTTGCCGCTGAGAGTAAGATTTGATATTCATGCAGTTTATCAGCCACACACTCAGATATTTTTTTGGCAGTTATATTAAGAACACCAGCAATTGTTGATGTGGTTGAAACACAAATTGTAACAACTGCTGGCGATGTCATTGTTACCGCAGACAGTAATACACTAATACACTGACTCCAGCGACTATGGCAGATGCAGAATAAACAATTATATCAGTAACAAGGACACGTCTACGATATTGTTTTATTTTTGGTGTATAATTGTCAATATTTTTTAACTGAGTTTGTAATGAACACACTTGTTTATATCTGTATTTGTTTGCCGACAAGTATACTCTTTATCAAGTAATCAATTGAGGTGTTTCAGCGACCAAATTCCAGACACCACCAGTAGGACGCTGAGGTTATGTTTTTATCAGATGGTTCCAGTATAAATATTTCTTCGGTATCTTTATTTAATACAATAGACACGGTTCCATAAAAATTATCGGTTGAATGACGGCATGGAAATGTAGTAAATATCCTAAATTTGCAGCGCTGAACACTGACAGCCTATACACACCAGCGACTTCCGCTGTGTTTGATAGTGTTATTTTGCTGTGTCCATGTTTATGATCCTGATGATACCGCGTATACCACATTGATGCTTGTGAGGAATTTTAACGAGATTAGTTTTTGAACGATATTAGAAATTCTACTGATGATATCGTTGAGTTAATATCAGAAAGTTTAATATCAACGAGGAATGGATTACCGAAGAAATCTTCTGCGCTTTTATTGAGTTTTTGAAAGTTTCTGCGAACATTTAAAAACATATTCATGTGAACGTCATATTCAGATCGCAACGTGGTTAATTTGTCATCGATTGTAGTATCTTTATCATCCACATATTTCTTTGTTGCGGCATCTTCATCACTGGTTGGTTCTCTTAAAACAACAATTTTATTTCCGTTCATGTTGAGTTTATCTGTCATTGTGTCACCGGTGGATTTTAAACGATCAGCAACACTATTTTTAAAATTTCATCTCTGATGGTTGCGATTGATACATTTTTGAGTCTCTAATTCTACCGCCATCAGTAAATACTGGAATATTATCCGTGGTAGCACCAAGAACTCTACGAATTATATCAATCCATTTGATATTACTCATTTTTAAAACACCGTATTTATCCTGAAAAATAACAACTTCATCTCTGTCAACTCCAGACAGGTTCATAATATCAGCAAGATCGTCTTTGGTAGCGTATTCCGATAAATCGATATCATCTTTTTCTTTCTTCCTGTCAGAAGCAGGAGAGGACCTTCCATAAATATCAACCATAATATGATTAGCGATTATTTAAAACGGTGTTTTCATGTACAACTTTATGAGGTGGTGTTGTTGACGATGATACAGCATCGAGTACAGCGAGTACTTCACGGCCACATACGGGCGGATTAGTTATTTTTTGTGTTGATAATGTTGAATACCAGATTGGTGCAGTGATTTTATCGCTGTTAACATATCTTAAAAATTTCTTTGGTGGCGACAACCCAAAAGAATCGAAATAAACAATTCCACGTGGATCAATCGCGTATGGAACCCAGTAAGTACCCGGACTAGAGTTTTTATCGAGATTAATGATACCGGTTTCAACATTGTTTGGTTTGTGTGGTAATTGATTACGCATAAAAACGCCTCTGAAATTTTTGATATTTAGTTTTTTTTTTAGCAGCATCAAGTAAATCAAAATTGGACATGTAGAGAATCAACGAAGTGTCCCTGGCAGTCTTAGACCCTTTCCTTTTTTGGGGGATTCATTTTCCTGTTGCTTTCTTTAGTGCCATCCCAGCAGCAGTTCCAACACGCAAATCACGCACAGACTCATCTTTGAGTACTGGTGCATCCATGTCAAATGCTGGATCAGATACACGTTTGAACATCTTTATTATATTTACTATCGTCTAACACGAAAACCACTTCCTGCTATCAGATTATCAGCTATATGATTTTCTTTTTTCACCAGCTAACTCTGCTAGTTTTTGATTTGCAGCTTGATTTATTATTTTACTAACACTCGCAGGCATCACTTCAGTGCTGTGTAATTTTACTGGCTGAGGTTTTCGTCGTATCAATCGTGCTAGTCTATCTTTGATTGCTGCGAATGCTTTGCTGGCAACATCACCAACAGCACTAATACCTTTTTCACAAACAACATCAATAGCTTTCATTCCAAGTTGTTTTACAATCGGTATCGCCTTTGTGGCTATCCTTCTAAATAGACCCTGAACAACATCACCGAGTCCATCACCGTAAATCGCTTTATAGGTTGGTAATCGCGAATTTATCACCCTGACCATGGTCGGTCCACGTTGAGCATTGTGTATGATCATCTTAATTTCTTACTACTGATCTAATTAATCACTGTGGTAATAATCGTCGACTATTTCATTGATGAGGGACCGATAAACATTAATGTCCATGATAAAGCCTGTAAATAATCGTTGAAAAATATCAGCTGCTTCATTAATGATTTCTGGGGAATTATTACCGGCTCGCTTTCCTCCAATGAGGATTTCTAATCGATCAACATCAATAAGAACGTTGTCGGAGCATGGAGTAACAAGGCCATTTCCCCTGATACCTGTACCAATACCACTTCCAGTTGTTTTGTCTTCCTCAGTAAAATATGGGCTGTATTCCGGTGAGGGTGCTCTTTCAGCCTCTTCGATTGGCTCTCAAAATCTTCAAAATCACCTCTGTATTTATCGGTAATTCTGGGTATACCACGAGACTTTCGAAATACAAAAGGAACCCAATTTTTTTTTTTTAAACACTAGCGGTATTTGGATTTAATAATTCACCACGACGTGGATATCAACTTGCGGAAAGCGCTATAGGGTCTTTTTGAAGCATCCTATGACCATCTTTGGAAAAAAAGGCTGGTGGTTTTAATCTTGGTTTTGATCCTCACGTAATAAGATCCTTTACATCGCTGACCTCCTCACGAACTTTATCAACACTCTCAAGTACTTGTTGTCCTTCTTTTTGTAATTGTGACTGAGCAGCAGCTACTTCAGCCGGAAGTCCTCGCAAAATCTTTTTTGTTTTCTTAGTTCGCTCTGCTATTTATCCAGTTGCTTCAGCGGTTTTCTCCAACGCGGGAAGAAGACCTTTTAGTAGTCTTTGTAATAGGTTTAAACAATTCTTGTGCACTTTCTTCAAATCGTTCTTTAAACGCCTGACGCACTTGTAGTTGTTGCTTGACAGAATCACGCACGGGGTAGATATTTTTTGATTGCCTCTAGTTGCTCTCGAGCTAATCTTGCTGAATGCGCTTCGCCAATCATTATTGATATAATAGTTATTTAATTACAGCAGCAGAGAGGGTGCGACCAAAAGTAGGTTGTCCGCGAATAAACAAACACGCGTGGAATGAAGGTCAAAAATGAAGTAACCCAACTGGTGGGGGTTTAATCGTTGTTGACTACTGAGACCATAATTTTGTTTTAATGATTAATAATCCAAGCAAGTGGTCTGTTCACCCTCTCTGCTGCTGTTTTCACCAAAGGACTGCTTATGATATCTAGTGTTCATAAATGAAAATTGTGCACACGTTACATCAAGTATAACTTTCACTGCAGCCATCTTGAAAATATTTTCATTACTATGCCTCCTGCATGGACGTTTATCTTGACACGTGCTTTTTACGAAATGACTTTTAATGGTGTTTAGTTGATCCAGACTGAAAATATTGCCAATCTATCATCAAATACGGTTGGAACAACAGTCAATTTTTAAAACCTTGTTATCACTCAGAAATATATAAAAATACGAGGTTGTTTTATCTGTGATTACTGGTAATTCTTTTCGGGCTGTAGAGTGTCTGTCTCTTCAAGGGACTATTAATTTGTTCCACTGCTCATGCTTATGGGGTGGCTTGAAGTCCGTTGTCCATCCCTCCACTAGTACAAGGTTGTTATCAGTACTCCTCCTAACAACTCGGAGGATCACCATGAAACTTTGTATACACATTTAACCTATGATGTAGCTGGAGCTAAACGAAAATGGCACCGCTCAGATATCCAGTATTGTTGTCACAATGGTCATCCTGAACATGTCATCTCTACTCGTTCTGAATGGCGGTAATATCAACATGGGGCTTTCCTTGAAAGATTTCGTATAATTCCTAGTTGGTCCTGTATGAAAATAAAAATCTTATATCTATGTTCTTTCAGAATGGAAAGTTATATCCACAAGTGTTTTTCACCCGTAAGACCTTGTATGATATCTCTTTGGTCCTGGATGAAAATGATGCTGTCTTAACATCCAAAATGACTACCACTGCAGCCATTTTGGAAATCGTTTTTATTGCTGCTCGTGAACGGAATATCGTATAAACATGGAATGTTCACCAGATGACTTCTTATCATGTCTAGCTGGTCCAAAATGGTCCCAATATGACCTCTAATGACATTATGACACTATCTTGAAAATCTTGTTATCACCCGCTGAATCTGAATGGGACGGTAAAATTAGCGTAGAGTTTTAATCAAAGACTTGTTATGTCTATCTAATCCAAATATAAAATGGTGCCAACTGACTTCTGTTATGGGAATCCTGACAGCCATGTTTAAATTTTGTTATCGCTAGTCTTGCATGGAAAGTCATTTTTGCATGGGCTATTCACCAGAAAATTTTCAATATGTATTGTTAGACCAAAATGAAAATTATCATGATCTGACATACAATATAGCCACCATGATGGAGAGTTTAAAAACCTTGTCATAACTTCTATTCCTGAATGGATGACCATATCGACATCGGGTTTATATCAAAACACTTCTTGTGATATCTAGTTGGACTTTAACGAAAACGGTCTCATTCCTGCATCCAAACTGGCTTCACCATCTTGAAACGTTTGTGTCACTAATTATCACGAATCGATGGTAATATTCACATGGGGTTTTCACCCGAAGACTTTAAATGGCGTCAAGTTTTGTCTCAGTGAAAATGGTGCCAGTCTGTTAGCGTTAGCTCTACTGGTCTTAGATCAGAAGAGATAATGGGATGCCATGCTGTCAACACTTAACAATTAAAAATTCAGTAGAGCATCAATCCCATAATATCTTATGCTATGGCCTTTTGTTCGGAGTCAGGCATCCAACAGCGCATGATTGCTATTGCTACTCGTCCTAAACTACTTGAGGATTGCTACCACACTTTACAGACTTAATCATCTAATGGTCCAGTTTCTTCTGATTGAAAATAGTTTCCCTAGGACGTTCAATATGGGGCAGCGGCAGCCTTTTTGTTATTACATAATATTGTTGTCAATACTCTTAAATGGACGGATATATCAACAAGGACGATCAACAAAGAGACCATACTATTATGTTTAGTCGCTCTTAAATGTAAATTGTTCCGATCAGACATCCAATATGGTGGCAAATTGGGAATCATGTTATCGCTACCTCTCATATTCAGGTGGGTTTTCTCTAAAAGACTTCTTATGATGTCTCGCTGACAAAAAGATAAAAATGGTGCCGATCTGTGTGCCTCTGGCCACTGTGGTGGTCGTCTCGAAAATCTTTTCATCGCTATCTTCCTAGAAGGGTGGTCACTAACGGACTTCATATGAATGAAGTCTAATTGGTCATGAATGAAAAATGTGATACTCTGACAGCCAATATGGCCACCATCTTAAAAACTGTATTATAAGATGGCCTCCACGATGTCTGGCTAACTTAATTTACACTATCTGGCGATGATGTGCCGATAAACATCAGTAAAATCAGTAAAATTAAACAACTATTCATTTCCTTCCCCACTCCACCCACCCACACACACCATTTGCTTTAATTGATTTAACTAGCTGACTACGTTAGGCAGGAAAATAAATATCCAATAAACTTTTCACCAAGGCAACCATCTGCGTTCGAACCTGAGTATGCCCTTTACTTAAGTTGTTCATGTTCGCGCAATAACTAACGATATGGATTGAAATGATAATGAATTAAAACTGTGACACTGCAAATTGATGCACTAAATATCATTATTTTGAGATACTCTTCCCCATCGCGGTGAAGAAAGTTTTCGTATTACTTGTGCTTTATTAACTTTTATAAAATGTAGAAATAGTTAATTTTATGAAGACTTTTTCGAACCATTCAGTAATAGTCAGAATTTTATAGCATTTGAACATTTTTTTCTCGATAGAAGCCAGACGAACAAAACTAGGAAATCTGACATCTTGGATGACCACGAGAAGGGCAGAGGTAAGAAATTGTCAGAATTAAAATTTTCTTAAAGTATTCTGGATTATAGCTGCTTTCAGATTGTCAAATTGACGTCCCAGTAAGCCTATTACACAGCCATTTTTCAGCTAGTGACTCATACAACATGTAAACTATTTACTTGTCTTGCAGGAAGAGAATTAGCCCAAGTTATTCAACCGGTTGACTAAACAAATATCGTTGCAGGAAACCAAGACTACTGTTCCCTTTTTCACTATCTTGTCTATGTGTCTTTTCCAAGAGGGGACTCTGGACAATTCAACCCCGAGATATTTTGTTGCCTGCTCATTGGCTAACTTGTGTCCCTTAAGGGTATATTTGGACAAGATTGGTGATTTCTTCCTGTAAACTCTTAGGATGCTGCATTGTTCTGGGTGGAACTACAGACCCTAAGTTCTTTAACCAGAGGGCCAGTTGGTTCAGGTCTTCTTGAAGGATCTCACAGTCCTTGGCGGCATTTATTTCCCGGTAGACTATACAGTCATCCGCAAAAGTTTTGTGTTGGATGTGACACTCGAAGGTAGATCATTAATGAACACCAGGAAGAGGATGGGACCCAAAACACTCCCTTGCGGTACCCCACTAACTACTGGTGCTGAGTC
>JAECUM010025175.1:0-17658 GCA_016617855.1 Megalonaias nervosa | reverse complement strand
GCTGCTGGATTTGAATTTTGATCCATTTTAGTGCTTCGTTGATTGCCCAAAATTCGGCTGTGTAGATGGAGCAGTCATCTGGAAGTCGAGCTCGAATTTGTATTTGTTGTTCTGGTACCACGATTGCTGCTGCCGTTCTGTTAGGTTCCTTGGATTTAGATCCGTCCGTGTATATTTTAGTGTATTCCGTATATTGGTCCTGGAGTAGTTTTTGAATGTCAAGTAGCTTCTTGCAGGAATTTTGCTGTTTGGTTCCGAATGTTTGTGCTATGAGGTTGATGTTTGGGGTATTATTTCTCCACGGGGTGGGGTCCTGGATTTGCCGTTGCTCCGCTTGTATGTCAGTTAATTGCAGTTCTGCGCAGAGGGTATGGACTTTCTTGCTTACTAGTGGGTTTGGTACAAGTGTTTGATTGAATGATCTTTCGCATAGCTTAGTTAGCTCCTTAGTCGGGTTTGCGTCGCTGTGTATTGAGTTCCTGATGGTATGTCTTTGGATTTGTTCCTCTCTGCGTAATTGTAGGGGTAGTTCTCCTGTAAGTATTTGTAACTCTTGAAGTGATGTGTTGGGTATTGTTCCAGTACATAGACGGAGAATTTTGTATTGAAGAGAGTCCAGTTGGGATAGCAGTTTGTTGTTGGCTGATGCGTAGACCTGGCAGCCGTAGTCCCATCTTGATCTAATTAATGATCGGTATAACATAAGTAGTGTGGGGTGATCAGCTCCCCATGTAGTTCCTTTGAGGTGTTTCAGCAAGTTGATGTCTTGTTGTGATTTTTTGACGAGATTTTCGATGTGTGGTTTCCATGTCTGTTGTTCATCTAGTAGTAGTCCCAGGAAGTGGGTTTGTTTTACGAACTGGATGGGTGTGCCTTGAAGGTAGAGTTGCGGGTATTTGGGTTTTCGGTTGTTGGGGCGGGAGAAGAGCATTCCGACAGTTTTGGTACTTGAGATTTTAAAGCCCCAGATTCCGCTATCATCCGCGAATTGAGATAGGTTGATGGTGTTATTTAGGTATTCTCCTAGGTTGTTGACCATAAGGCTGAACAGAGTGGGGCTGATCACACTTCCTTGTGGGGTTCCGTTGTCCAATGTGTATGTTTCGGAGTATGCATCTCCTACCCGGGTCTTAGTTCGTCTTCCTGTGAGGAAGTTGGAGATCCAGCGGTGCATTTGTCCTGTTACTCCATATTGGTTGAGTTTGGCAATTAGCCCCTTTGGTCCATACTAGGTCGAAGGCCTTTTCTAGGTCGATGAATATGGCTATGAGATGGCGGCTCTTTTTCCTTGGTGCGTTGAAAGCGAGTTTGATGTCGGCTTACAAGTCTGGTGAGTTGGTCTATGGTTGATCGTTTGGGCCTAAATCCGCTTTGATTTTCCGTGAGTAGATGGTTTCGTTCGAGATGGTGTAGGAGTATGTCGTTGATCATCGTCTTCATAATTTTGCAGATGGTGTTGGTGAGTGAAATTGTGCGATAGGATGAGGTAAGTTTGGGGTCTTTTCCTGGTTTTGGAATCGCTATTACAATGGCTTGCTTCCAGGTGGTGGGTATGTTGCCAGTGTTTCAGATGAGGTTGATTAAATCGAGGATAATCCGTTGGTCAACGCTGTACTTTTTTCAGCCAGATCTTTTGTAAAACAGGAGACTAAATGTTGTTCTTGTTCTGGCCATCTCTACTCAGAATGTCCTTTTCGTCTTTGTCTTGTTTGCTGAATGGTTCTGCTTCCAAGATATCCTTGCATTTCATTTCCAGAGAGGCTTCACCATTAAAGAGGGATAAGTGTCTTCCATAGCTTCTATTAGTCTAGAATTACTTCTCTCGAACTGTTAACTTCTAGAGTATTGTCGAATTCGGTATACAAGATAACGTTCACCGTGTTGGGGCGAGCTCTGCATACTGATGTTCGACACGCAGTTGACCGGATTTTATAGGGTGGAAATTTTCCTCGTTGTTGCCTTGGTCTGGAATGAAATCAAAAGGCCACAACGCGTAGCCTCCAGCATAATCGTCGTACAAAATGAATGCCATGACTGGTGTTGCTCCGTAACTGTCCGGTGGCTTTGTACAGGACATGTACAATCTCAAGCAATTCTTCTCGGCAAACAGGTTCGAAGGGTCTGCTACACAAAGTTTTACTATTTCGACTGACTTCGATCTTGGACACTCTGTAGTGCTTAAACTCGAAAGGATTGGCAGTAATGGCTCCGTTGAGGGCTTCTTTGTTGGAACAGATGATCTTCGATCTTGGATCAGAGTCCAGTAGCAATGGTGACGATTTTCACTTCCACGCGTTGTATCGTATACTTGGCGGGCAAATAGTGAGAATGTACAAATTCGCGGTGAACGTGATAAGTGTTTCCACCTTCCTCATCATTCGTTGTGGCATAATCCACTTTGAAACGAATGACTCGCAGTAACGATGCGGATGTCTGTCCCACCACGAGTGGACCATCTTGAGGTCTCCACCCAAAATGTCAAACAATTCAAAATAAAATGTAATGGACAACGTTTTGGCATCCAAACATTTCATCGTCAGGAGAAGAGCCACTTTATGGTACTCGATCGAGACACTTCGTTTCCTTTTGTCCAAGGCTTTTCCAAAACAACGGATTGAATTTGGAAGCAATCGTGTCCAGCAGATGTTGTCCGTTGAATTAATAGCCTGTAGGAATTTTCATCATATAGATGTACCATGGAGTATCGGGTGACGATATTCGTTTCATAGAGGAATCTACAGTTTTGTTTTCATTCAAGTATTGTTGCACTTGGTCGTTCAGAACTTCGACTTCGAAAGTGTTTTGATTTAAAGTGATGTTTTTGATTTGTGTAGGGTGAATGATTTCGACCAAAGCCACTTCCCAATGGGCTTCCTGATCCAACTGGATGGCTTGAGGTAATTTGGCTGTGAAACAGCACAAAGTATTGTGGGGAAACACATCCATGGAACTGTCACTCGGTAAAGTTACGTAAAATTGGTTATTCATAATTCCAGAGTTCTGCAGTGTTATGGGTCACTCGAGGTCAAAGTAGTGTCCAAAAGAAGGTTGTTGTTGATGTGGTGGTGGCGACATTTGGGAGGGGGCCTGACGTCGACCACAATGCTCCCGTTGTTACTGATTGAGTGCTTCAGGGAAGGGTTGGGTAGAAGGTAACCGATACAACTGCTCAGTAAGATGGTCCACAGTTATTTGTTTCCTTTTTGCAAACTAAAATTGGCGATGTCAGCTCCGATGACACTATACACCACAAAGATTTAGTAGAAAACGACGATTTGCGTTTTAGGGACACGTTCTACACACCACACCCACAAGGGTTGCATTTGTAGATCTTGCAGAGAAGAACTCAGTGAATGAGTGATCACTGTTGTTGTTGTTGCTGTGTTGAAAGGTATGATGGTCACTTCCTTTTATAGTCGATGACTTACGAAGCGTAGATCCAAGAATCAACATTGGGAGGATATCCTTATCAATGCACTTTGACTTCTTTGACTGGTCGTTTTCCCACTTTACGGGTTCTTTGATCGAGAATGCTTTCGATGTCGTACACCTTGTCTTCTTTTTTGGTCACTAGTTGTAAGTCGGGCAAGTAGAAAGTTCCTTTTAACACTTCCCCGTTCAGGAGCAGAAAAACACTGATACCCATCGTCTGGCATGGGTCCTTTTTTATAGTGGAATGCGTCACCACTGATTGTCGGTACGTCGTATCAACTTTATGACAGCCAACACTCGTCGTTGAGGGGTTCTAAACGGACTAAGTCGAGTTAACTTTTACTTAGATAAATCCAGTATATTCTCTTGGACTTTGATTTTGGGGACAGGTACTTTGTTAGCAGCTGCCGCTGCAGCTAAAGAGTAGGAGGAGGCTGTTTCTTGAGGCACAGGTTTATATTTTGTTCATCAACTTATGAAAGACGGGTGACAAATCGGACTTAGCTAGCATCACTAGCAACGGAGAAGTGGAAGAACCTGAGGATACTGGAGACACGGTCACCGTCGCAGGTCATGGCTTGGGGATGTAAAGTTGCGTCCGGGTCGCAGTGCGTCTCTTGCGAGTAGAAGCTGTTTTATTGGGTCTATTCTTGATACTTTTCTTTTTCTGGGTCTGTGACCTGGTCTTCACGCCACTGCTCGTTTTCTTCTGGGTACGCTTAGATTGGTGAGTGTTTTTTTTTCTTGGGGATTACTGCTGGGGCATTTGGATCCCATTTGAAGAGGGAGCGAATGATGACACTTCTTAGAGAACCGTTACCTCCGGGTTTCTAAATGATTTGCTTTTTAGTTTGAGTGTCGATGCGGAGATCTGCCAGTACCGTCAAGACTACTTTGTTTCTGTCAAAAAAGTGTCTGGTTTGATGAGGGATGTGAATGATGCCTTGAAGTAACTGACGTACTGTCAATGCAAACCTTCGTAAGACTTATCGCAGGAGGCTGTACGCCGATTGCCACTCTTTGTAACACCGCACGATATTTTGAGGTGGACGATCGATCAAATGACCTTTATGTTCGATCAAAAATTTGACATATTCGGTTTTGCCTGAACCACTGGGTCCAGCAATTAACATGTTAAAGGGATGGCGAAAACACAAGGCCTCCCAACTGGCACGATCTAAGTTTTTTCGATGACTTCGATAGTCTAGGAAGAGGTAGTAGAGACAGCAGAGGAAGCCGTAGCAAATGTGATCCCAATTTTAAAACTAAAAGAGACAAGACTTTTACAGGACATGTTTATTCCAGAGTTTTTGAAATGGAACACGAACGGCAAAAATACATAAATCCAAATGGTTAAATATATCGATAAGATACACATCAAAACGATCAAAGTGGAATATAAACTGTACAATATTTTTGTTGACGAAGATGTGGTGTCCAAGGGACACTGGGTAATGTTCTTGGTGTCTTTACACCACTAAACCAAGTTTCACAGGTGTCTTCCCGAAATGGCTTTTTGTGGGTGTCGATGTCAATGACAGTCCTGTCCTGAATGAAGTGGTTTTCCTCAGTGCCGGGTTCTTCTTCTTCTGACAACACAAGTTTAAAAGATACTTTCTTCACTGGACGTTTTAATTTATTAACACAAATCTTTTGCACAGTCAGCCACTTCTTTCGTTCAAGCCTCAAAACCAAGGGTGTAAGTCACAAGCTATACACATATTTTCGTAAGCATCCTCACTGGCTATATGTTCACGAATCTTTTATTCCCTGAGAGGTAGAGAGGTATCGAGATGAAAGCGCTACGCATTTACCAGAACGAATCTCTCGTATACATTTAAAGGAACCACCCCCATTTTTTGTGGTCCTGCGAGATACAGATTGTAAAAGCCCACAAGGAATCGGCTGGTAAATGAAATCCCAGAAAGGAAGTCACTAAAATATACACCACACGAAGACTCAAATTCTATGGACATAGTTCTCGTGTGCCAACTCAAAGTTGTTGGTAAAAAGTGTTGGTAATCCTCCACAGTCTGAATAGTGTCATTGACTTCCCTGCACAGAATATGTTGTATCACTAATCATAAAGGTCTTGGCAGTGTAGTAAGGTTTTATACTGTCTTGTATCGGAGGTAACAAATATACTTTCTGCACAGAGCTGATCGTACTCCAGTGGCTAATCGAATGTACTCCAGTGGCGATCGATGTAGATGCAACTATCCGTATCAAAATACAGCACACTATCTCCTAACAGATGTAAGGCTTCGTACAATTTTAAGCGGGCATGGGCTGTCACGTAGTCTGCAATGATGACATTTCCAAATTTGTACGAACTCCAGTTCTTCTTCGTAATTGACTAAGATCAAACCTTCACAAATGACGTCTGTGTGATGCTTGTATTTGGTTTTGTCGTGAATCATCTGGAAGTAGCGGGAGGTTCTGACAAATACTCCGTCTTGGGTAAACACAGTTGTTGTGCCACTTGTTCCCACAAACAATTTAACATCACTTTAGCAAACAATCGCCTTCCTTCGTTTTTCTCGATATGGTCTAAAGTGATGCCTTCCTGCTCCAAGTATTTCTCCTTGAATTTCTTTTGGTCTTCGGGAGTTTGACACCAGGAAGGATAGCCACTGGCTTCTTATTTCAGTTTCAAAAAGAGGCATCCACGTATTTCGCGAAAATGCCTTTCTGAGTCTCGTCACCCTTGTGATAATGTTCTGTCTTGGGAAAGTGGTAAATTTCGTACACTTCTAACAGTTGGTATCCCAGGTCCAGAGCATTAAACAATTCCACGCTGACCCACGTTCCTGTCGATGCCCGTTCTTTCTGTGTGTGATGACTAAGTTGGTCTTGGTAGCACGTTTCGGCACGAATGCGACACAATGCAAACATCAGTTTTCTTTGGCAATGGTGAGGTAAAATGGGATGGTACAAGTCCGTGTGAGGCAAGACTTTACATTTAATCAGTCATTCGTATTGTCGAATATTGCCCACGTCGATGAGTTTCGTCAGCAATTGTGGGTGCCCTGCGGATAAAGTGACAATATTTGCACATGTAAGGATACAGTGAACACACATCTAGGTATTTTATTTCTTCTCCTTTGTCCTCGTTGGCGTGCTACAGCAAACACGTGGCATTCATTCGTCCTCCATACAAGCTGTCACGCAGGTTCAGAGGGTCAGTCAGTTTTTAACTTTCCACGATGTGTTTAAACTCGGGATTGGTTTCAAACGGTGATCATACTCGTGTTCCCACGTTTTCGCCACTTGGTATCCTTCCTGTTCTAACTTTAAGCGGAGCTAACAAGTAGATTTGTATAAAGTTTGCATGGTACCTTGTAAAAACTCATTTTTGGTTTCACGTTGAGGGTAGCAGTTCGGACATCCATGAAATAAGCACCCGTTAAATTCGTACACGATCGTATGGTTTTCTAAGTTCCAGAAATCTACCGAATAATATCCAATGGTCTTTTCTGTTTCTGGCATGTTGGATCCATTTGTCTTCCGTGTCGTACAAGTAGTGTAGCAAGCGTAGAGCTTTGACCGAGTAACGACTTTTGACAAAATTGGATGTTTGAGGACGAATGACAGCCAGGGTCTTCTTGGGCATGAATCGTTTGCGGTACACTAAAGAAGACGCTTTGGTGATGGTGCAGGATTTTTCACGGGATCTATCCCTCCATTCTCCTTGAACAATTCTCGAAAGTATCCACAGCAACACCGTGAAACGTCCACGTCGGATCGACAATACTTTAACATTTCTTCCTGAAAGTCGAAGGGGTCCGAGGAGTCAGTTTGGTACCAAGGCTAGAAAGCTTCTTATTGTTCGGTGCGCATGTTGTAGGTGTCGTAGTGGTGAGCATCAGGAAAATGTGACAGAACGGCATATTGATTGGCTTTGGTATTGAAAATGTGAGGAAAATAGCCTTTGGCCATTTCTGTCATTCCAAACGTTTTAGTCATTCGACTCAAAGGCATGGCCAAGTAACACATCGAATAATTAAACTGCACTTGTCCCACTTGCATGGAAATGATTTTGGCTCCGTTTAAAATCGCCTTAGGACATTCGGTGCTTTGTTCTGTATAGTATTTCAGAAGAAATTGTCCATCGTATCCCGAGAAATTTTGAGCTATCATCGTGACATAGCGATGGCAATTTCCGTAACGTTCGATGTCCTTTTAACTGCACCTTTCGCCGATAGAGTCTAAGAGATCCATTGGCAAAATCGGTCAGCGTGTTAGGACCCCGAAAGATTTTTTCACGTCCTCCAGGAATCTTACAGTGAGGGCAAAGACAAAATATCGGTTCTTGGCTCTTCACGCACGCTTGATGAGCCACGCAGACATTAGGAATGTGAATACCAATTTCTTGCATGCACTCGAAATCGAAAAAGATGAAATTGCCTTTCTTCTGGTCATCTTCTTCCTCCTCCTCCTGTTTTAAATGGTATATTTGATTGTAGCATTCGTGTTTAAAGTCCACGATTTGGTGACAAATGTCACATCGTTTCTATCCTGAACATACGTGCGCCTTGGTACTATTGGTACGTATGACTTGTCCACAAGTAGAACACCATTTCAGGAATTGGCAAGTACTTTTCTGCTGTGAATCTAGCTTCTTCAGATTTATTGGTAACAGGTTGGACTTACAAATGCTCGCTGACAAGCTGAGTAATGCACTCGTTCATGTAATTCGTCAAGGCAGAGTTTAGAAGAAAAACATCCTGGATATTTCGATCCGCAATGCTTGTGTTGCCTTCAATTGTGTTTCGTGTCTAGTCTCTTACAAAAAGTAACATGAAAAGAGTGAAGAAAACAAGCTTTGTCAAATTTAACAAATAATTTATTTCCCTAGAAAACCAAAGTAAAAATGAGAAAAAGAACTTACGATGTTACGAATCAAATCCAAAATTAATCCAACAATCAAAAATAGATGTCCTATTATTAAAAAGTCCTAAGTGAATCTGAGTTTGAGTCCCAATGAAATTCCAAGATGGAAGGCAATGACGTATGCAATAGTCATCGTTGTACTCATGTATCAACAGTTTTTTGTTGAATCACAGAAAATATTATTCCAGTTTTGAATTCCGAATAAATTTCAGTGAATGTCTTTGTCCAAGAATTCTGTATGAGCACTTATATATGTTTCCAGGGAAAATAATCACTAATTGCAAAAATTAAATTTCCACTCAAACTGTTCACAACAAAACACCTTTAAGTGTCAAATGTTTTAAGCCCGACTGGCTAATTCTTATGATAACATGAGTTAAAAGACTAAGACGCAAGACAGATGCCCTAATGGGGGTCAAGAGTTCATCTTTCCAGAAGGAATAGAAGTTTGTTACATGAGAATTATCACGTACTCCAGGTATGTCCTTGAATCCACTGAATGAATCTTACTCTTAGAATGAATTTACAACAACATTTGTTTACCAGAAACCTTACTAGTTCTGAATCATGGTCAGCAAGTAGATACAGTGTTTCCATTACTGGTTATTTATCAGAATTAACAGTCATGTCAAGCAGAACTGAATTAAATTTCCAAAAACAATGTCAAATCCAGTAGACAAAATTATCATTACAAGAACATGTAATGGAATAAAAAAAAAATTAAAACTAACAAACAGATAATTAAAGTACATATACATAACAATTGTTATACCCATAGTCACATTTCTCACAGTAATAACCGCATTCCAGGAATGCGATGATACTGGTAATAGCATAGAAATGTTCATCGTGATGATAGACATAAATTTATTTTCCGTCTTTGAAATCTTTGGCTCAAAACAACAGACGTCCACGCATTTCTTGAGGGTGCACTTTCAATTTGTAACGCGGAGCCAAGACGTCTTGCAATTTTTACATTTCAGAAATGCCATAGGGTGTGTCTTTGGACAGTCCGGCTTGCTGTAACAGGAGTTCTGCTTCACTTCGTTGTTTGGTTCGGTGCGATCGTTGAATAGATTTCCAGGCTCTTTTCCATCCTGCCGTGTCCTTCTTGTCAGCATACGTTCGTCCCACGTCGATTGCTCGGGATAAACACATCTTGTCTTGCGTGTTCTTAATTTGAACAATGTTCCTTTTGTTGCTACAAATGTCGACCACCAGTAACACTATTTTGCGAACGGTCCCTTTGGAAAGAGAAAGGTGGGCCATGTGCGGTGTCGCTTTTTCATCGGTGATGTGAAACTTGTCGTTAGACTGCTGAATGCGTTGAATCTTGTCGATGACTTTGTAAGGTGTCAATTCTGTTATCCTACGAAACTCGATCCAAACAGGGGACTTCAAAATGTCGTGATAAATGGAAAGTGCCAAGCGGTCGTCTTCGGTGGCTCAACATTGCCGCTTGAGTGTGGTTAACAAAGAATCCCACAAAGTGGTGATGAACCCCTCTATTTTCTCCAGCGGTATGCCTGACTTGAAATCTTTAAATTTTACCGTTTATGTGTAGGCCGTAGACCTAAATTTTCTTGAGAAGCGTTTAGCCGTCTCTCGAATGTGGTAATAATTTTCAGGTGATAATGGTGGTGGTGGACTTTGGTTTGGCGTAGACTTTCTCGGTCTGGATGCAGACGTGACAGGTGTGGATTCTGGCTCACTCATGTGATTTCAATATCGCTGGCATGGATCTGAGCCAAGATTTCAGCTACTGTGCGAGGCGATAGGTCACGTTTCTGCCTCTTACTTTCTTCTCCTTTCTCCACGAAATGGTGCGATCGTTTCATCTTGATTGCAAAAGGTCAAATGACTACATTTTAAACACAATGGTCCCCTATATACAAATATAAAGTCAATGTCTTTTCTATATAAAGGGTCAGTTTTTTCCCTAAAAGTATTCATTTCAATCTCAATCATTCCGAGAAGATGGAAGAGCCAACACAGATCGAACTTCTGATGAAAGCTTTGCGAGGTGTCATACGAAGGTTTTCTTCTGAGAAGCGACTGACTACTCCCACTCCTTTCGAGGTAAACGTCGAGACACATGCTATATCTATCAAAAGAAAGGGCATTAGTCTTTAGAATGTTCACAACGTCAAAGTAAGAAAGGCGTTAACAGAGACAAAAGTCAAGATACCTGTTATAATTATCAGGAGAAAGGCCATTGGTCAACAGACTGCCCTAAAAAAAACCAGATGCGATCCAAGAAACAAAAGGAGCAGGAGGAGAGGGCTTCCGATCATGAAGAAGAACCCTCCGACAAAGAGGAAGAACCTATACCCACCCAGAAAGACAAGAAGAGCAGACGAGAATAAAGTGTGGAAGAAGAATAAGAGGATAAAAAAACATGTGACAGTGAAGGTAAAGAAATTCCAAAAAAGGAGAGTGAAAGGAAAGAAGAACCGAATGAACTTTTTAAAGTAATGTGTTCTGAAATTTGATTGTAATTTATACCAGAGAATAGACCAGAAAGAAAAACGTGTCTTTCTTTTTGATTTTTGTGCTAATAAGGACCTACATTCACGTACTATACATAAACATACACACACATACATGATGGGAAAAAACGGATTTGAGTTTTATTTGATTTTGGCAAACGTTGAGTAGCCTCTTTTCGAGAGAGGTGGGTGGCTCTGAAAAGGACCGTTGGGTGTTGGTTTATTTAACAAACTTATGAACGGAAGGTAATGAGCGTCAACTGCCTTATCCCTTTGCCATGGCCAAGGCCTACTTCTTGACCTTCTACTGTAGATGATTTAGTAGAAATCACTAGTGTTGGCATCTTGGGCGTAGTGGGAGTCTTGACGGGGTTGGAATGTTGGCTCAGGAAGGTCTTTTTCTCTTGGGTCGTATTAAAGAAGTCCGATACATTTGTTTCAGACACCTTAACTCTGCCAAAATGTCCAAGAGTACCGTTACCGTTTGACTTTCACTGTTCCCCTTCTCTCCTAGACCATGTTTCATCTCTGCTCCTTCTTCCTGTTGTTTTCTTTTTGCCTCTTCTTCTTCTCGCTGTTGCTGTTGAATGAGAAAGGGCTTGTTCTGCTCCTTTCTGCTGTTGCAGAAATTTCTCCAATTCTTCTTTCTGCCTCTGTTTAAAATCCTCGACGTAAGGTAAGGAAGGTTTAGGCCATGAAGGTGCTGGTATCGGAACAAATTCTTATGAAGAATAGAGAAAATCTGCTAAATCCCAGTTAATATCGTTCTCTTCTGGATGTAGGACTTTGTATGCTTTGCTAGCCGCTCATCTGCCTTTAGTTCTTGTCACCACGGCCAGTGTACCCCAATTCGTACTTTCAGTCATGTTCTAACAATGTCACATTAATTCACTGCGCACTGACGCTAGCGCATCTATATAGGGAATGTGACGTCACAGTTAGCTGTCTTCGGATTGGAAGACAGACTCCGCACTGTCACTGAATTTTGTAACGCGTATTGGGATTGGTGAAATAAGTCGATCCGTTTCGATCCGCTTATTCCCTATAAATAATCGCTGTTCACCTCATTCCATTTACCTGTTCTCGTCAGAAGATGTGGACTAAACTAGAATCGTCTACTTTCATATCGTCGATGCTGTTCAACCCGGACTATCCCATGTATGTCAAATCTTCATGTGCTATTACCAAGATGACAGAGACAGCCCTTTGGGAAAAGATTTATGTGGAGAGACAAGGCTGTCTGAAGAGAGTCTTAATCTACGTTCCAGATGTTAGACGAAGTTTGAGGAAGAGAAAAAGAATGTTTCCTATGTTAACTGAGTGGTGTTAACAAACAAACCAAAAGCCATTTTCAGGGCCACTCATATGTGTGGAAAAGATATCTATTCGCTCTGCCTAAAAATTATTTTAGCCGATTATATAGCTGTTTGTTTAATAGATTTATGTCTAATATATAAATCTATATTTGTGTGATGTATCTATGCCTCTATACATGTCTCTATGTCTATGTCTTTTGTGTCTTTGTCCCTACCTACAGTATCGCATATCAAGTAAGCCACTTGCAACACTGTTCCAAACTGCTCCGTCGATTGTGGTCAGCCACTTGCAACATTGTTGCCATTGATTCCTCAGTGTCCAATACCATTTCCAATTCTCCTTGTCGCTGGAGAGTCCCAATACATTGTCGCTATACATCCCTATCTTAAATTCCCTTTGTCGCATAAGTATCCCATCCATGTTAAATTTCCCTTGTCGTCAGGATACAACCCCCACCCCACCACGTTTTGACATTAAGATCCCATTGTCGCTAGAGTATGCCCATTAATTACTTACATATATGTCTCGGAAAGTTAGATATCAGCCGTGCGGGACCCTAACATCAAAGGCCGTTATCCCAGACGCCCCGCTAAAAATTGTCTTCAATTTCAATACATTTTTGGCATTTTAGACAAAAATTAAATCGAATTTAATTTAAATTAAATTAAATTAACTCAAATGACAAGGACTCAGTTGTAAGTCTTTCAAACAGTATCTAATGAAGGAAATTTGTAGAGCAATTAATTTTTAAATTTTTATTTTTTTACAATTACTTTTTAAAAATAACTCATGGATGGCATCTTTTCACTTCTGTGGGTATAGCAAGAAGCAAAAAAGGTCATCAATGCAACTTTCAATTAAAAACCCAACCCTATTTAGAGAAATTGGTTATAACTGGTACACACAAAGAGCAGTAAGTAAATGACCCCAGTTTTAACGCGAACTCGAAACCAAACAAAGAGCAAAATAACGAATATGTTAGGCTTCCAAAATGACATGACGAAGCTATTAAATTCCCCAGTAAGGTTAGAATACTAGAAAGTGTGGAAACGTAATAACCTCTATACCAAACCAGCTAACCTCACACAAAATCACGTAATTACACCAATTACAAACGTATATATTCTTCCGAGTCTATGCTCTTAAAATAAGTAACAGAAAAGAGTGAAGACAACAAGCTTTGTAAAATTTAACAAATAATTTATTTCCCTAGAATACAAAGTGAAAAATGAGAAAGAAAGAATTTACGGTTTTGCGAATTAAATCCAAAAATAATCCAAGAATTAAAGACATAAGTCCTAGTAATAAAAGTCCTGAATAAAACTCAGTTCAAGTTCCGAAGAGATTTAAAAATGAAGGCGATGACGTATCTGTTATAGCCTATGAAGTACTGATGTGTCAACAGTTTCTTGTTGAATCACAGGTTTTAATTCAGTATAAATTCCAATGAATGTCTTTATCAAGAATTGTATTACAGCACTTTTGTATTTCCAGAGAAAATAATCACTGGACTTCAATAATTTGAAGAAAATAAAATTCAGCCCTAACTGGTCACAACCTAATACAATTTAAAGTGCTAGATGTTAAAGCAAAATCCTGACAGTCACAAAATAATTTAGTTCTCTGTCTGACTTCAGCACACAAATTGGCATTTTCTAAAAACAACCCTTACCGAATGGAAAATAACTTTCTAGAATGATCCAATGACTCTTGTTTACTTACAACACAATAATCTATTAAATTCACTTGGGGATCTCCAAAACCCTGACCCTGATTAACATCTTTACGCCTTCTTGTTTAATAATTTGATCAATGAGCTCATACCACAGACAATAATGAAGCTATTGTTAGCTGTTTACATAAATGAAATTTAAAAAATTAAAAAAGTAATCAGCTCAAGCAGAAATGAACTCAATTTTGGACAAGGTCAAGTCCAGCAAACACTATTAAATTACAATAATATATAATGGAATTAAAAAAATTTAAAACTAACAGACAAATAGTTAAATTAAATATACATAACACTTCCCTTCATAAAGAAAAAGAAAGACTTATACAATGAAGCTTTGTTTTTACTCTAAGTAAAATATGCATGTAGCAAAAAAAACAAAACATAAGATGAATTTTTATGCATGACACAAAATATACATCAAACAATATATTTTTATACATGTGAAAGTGCATCCGCTATTAAATTGTCTTTTTCCTTGAAGTTCCAGATGTCAATATTATATTCCTGCAACAACAAAACTCCACCCTAATAATCTCTGATTTTTGTTTTTCATCTTGCCTATGAAAGTAAGGGGATTATGATCACTAAACACAATAATTAGAGAAGAAGCTCAACTAATGTAAACTTCAGTGTGTTGTAACGCCAATATCAAAGCCAAATATTCCTTCTCGATTGTGGAATAATTTCTTTGGTGCTGATTTAATTTCTTAGAGAAATAACACACTGGATGATCAACACCATTTTTATCTTCTACAATCAATACTGCTCCAACTCCATCATCACTTGCATCAACACACAGTTTAAATGATTGAAATTTGGAGCTGTAAGAACTGGTGCACTCTTAAATATGGCCTTGAACTTATCAAAAGCTTCCTGACAGTTTTCAAACCAACGAAACTTGGTTTTCCTGCTTAATAATTTTGTCTGGGGTTCAGCAATTATGAAAAAATTGGAACAAAATTTCCTATAGTATCCAGCAATACACAGAAATCGCATCAGTTGCTTTTTACTGATAGGCAAAGGGAATTAACTTGTCTATGTCCCACGATATGTCCTAGAAATACTAACCAAGTACGGCAGAGCTCACTGTTGTATAGTTATTCGTCAAACTTGCATCAGTCAGTCTGTTAAATAATTTCCGAATTGTAGCTAAATATTCTTTCCAGGTTTCGTTGTAGATGATGACATCATCGATGTTACCATCATAATTATCTCGACCGGATGTAATCATGTGCAGAGAACATTGAAACGTACTTGGCGAACCTTTCATCCCAAACGGCATCACTTTATATTGATAAACTCCATCTAGAGTCACGAATGGCGAATTTTCATTTGCCCTTTCCGTCAGTACAATTTAATATAATCTTTACAGAAGGTCAAATTTGGGGACATACTTTGCATTTTCAATTTTATCAATGCAGTCATCGATTCTTGGTAATGGAAATGAACCTGTTTTAGTCACACTGTTCACCTTTCTATAATCAGTGCACATACGGAGAGTATTATCTGGTTTCGAAACAAGTATACATGGTGAACTCCAATCACTTTTACTGGGCTCTATGAAATCATTTTCCAGCAAATACTGAATTTCTTTTTTCAAGTATTCCTGTTTGAGAGGGTACATCCTGTACGGGTGTTGTTTCACAGGTGCGGAATTTACAATTTCAGCGTCATGGTAGATTTTGTTTGTTCCTGTAGGAATATCTGGAAATAAAGTGCTGATATTCAAGTAATAACTGTTCAAGTTCATTCCTTTCTTGTTGCAAACGTGAATATTTCTGGTCCAGATTATTCATAATTTCTGAATTCCGAAGATTTGTTTCTTCAAAATCAATAGAGTCTGATTGAATTCCTTCGTTTGAATCTTCACTGAGTGGGACATGTGCAACTAAAGTAATTGCATGATTAACCTGGCTATCTCTATTAACATACTCCTTTAATTTATTAACATTCTAGGAGTACTATTATTATAATTTAACTCGTACATTTTCTTCTAAGCTTTGTAAGAGCCGTAATACCTAATCTGAAGAATATTTTGAAGAATGAGCAAGAGAGACAGAACTCTATCACCATACTCAATAGTTCTGTCCACAGTAGTTCTGTCAAACCATAATTTCACTTTTGACTTGAATTCCTGGATGCCAAATTCAAGCATAAGTGGCTGGAAACTTCCAGACATAAAAATGACCCTTGATCAGATTGGACAGATTTGGGAAGGCCAAATTAAGTAAAAGAAACTATATCAAAGCTTTTACTATTGTTTTTGTTTTAATATACCTCAAAGAAATTGCCTCGGGGAATCTTGTTGACGCACACATTATGGTCAACAAGTATTAGTTTCCTGACTTGGTCTTAGGTAAGGGACCGACACAGTCTACCATTATTCTACTAAATGGTTCGTCAAATGCAGGAATAGGTTGCAGATGAGCCTTAGATATCTTCTGATTGGGTTTTCCTACCATTTGACAAGTATGACAAGATCTACAAAATTTACAAACATCACTTTTAATTTTTGTCCAATAAAAGTAATTCAAGATCTTGTGATACGTCTTATTAATCCCTAAATGACCAGCCAAAGGAGTTTCATGGATCAGACTAAGAATTTCCTGTCTGTAAGATTTTGGAACTACAATTTGATAGTTCACTGACCACTCGCCACCAACAGGTACCTCGTGAGGTCTCCATTTTCTCATACGAATCCCATTTTTAATGAAATGACAAACAGGTACTTCAATGTCACTAATGGCCCTTTTGAAATAAACAGGAAATCTCAGGATCTTTTTCCTGTTTGACGACAAGTGATTGTCGTTTGTCACCCTGATTAGAATAAAGAGAATGGGTAGTTAAAAGAGGATCACTGTGATCAATACCTTTTGACTGATCCGAACAAGGAGTGAAAGTGACCTCATCAAAAGCCTGATCAATACATGCGTCAGCTGAAGGAATACTTTACCGATCAACATCATTCTCATCATCTTTCTTTGCCATATCTCTAGTAACTGCACAAGCTGGGTATAAATCAGGGAATTCTTTTTCAATAGGATCGACTTTCTGATCCAAAAAGTGTCAATCAGGTCAAGCAGAAATGAACTCAGTTTTGGACA
The DNA here is from genome assembly GCA_016617855.1 of Megalonaias nervosa. Lineage (NCBI taxonomy): Eukaryota > Metazoa > Mollusca > Bivalvia > Unionida > Unionidae > Megalonaias > Megalonaias nervosa. Next base: position 691 of record JAECUM010025175.1, on the reverse strand, counting down.
AGGTCAAGTCCAGGAAACAATGTTACATTACAATGACAAGTAATGCAATAAAAAAAATTAAAACTAACAGACAGACAATTAAATTAGGAGAGAGAAAGTAAAGAGGATATTATTTCAAAACAATTTGCCTCTTTAGGGATAAATAACATACCTACCTACTTTCTGCCACGTGATACCTACATATTTCCTTAGGTCTGACTATCTGATATCCATGTGTTTGGTGTTGACTTCTCTTAGGAAGTAAATGATGACCTCGGTGGGTATTAATCACCTTTTCTTACAAATAAGAAGTAATATACACAAATCTCATGGGATAAAACATACATGTAGATAGAGTAAGGTAGATTCGGCAACGTTTCAGTCCCTCTGTGAATTAAAGTCCATAGGTGATAATTTTGAAAACGTAGTTGACTGTATATGCTATAATTTACTAACACATTCTGGACACACAATTCACAAATCTTCGACCATTCCAAAATTTGTTAACAAGCAGTGGTATGATTAATACTCGCAAGGATACCACGAGGAATCTTTGTGCCACATCAGAATTTCTTAAATAAACAATTTAGATTTCATGTTATCACTCCAACGATTTGTTGGGGTGGACGTTTTACAAATGTGAATTATATTTTATTGCACTGTTAGTTTGAGTTTATCTTCTGGTTATTCATCCTCAGTGATTACTGTTAGC